>VUQI01063347.1:28543-55713 GCA_015106735.1 Paratilapia polleni | reverse complement strand
TGTGCCATATTCTTTCCATTTTAGGATGATGGATTAAACAGTGCTCCGTGAGATGTTCAAAGCTTGGGATATGTTTTTATAACCTAACCCTGCTTTAAACTTCTCAGAAACGTTATCCTTGACATGTCTGGTGTGTTCCTTGGTCTTCACTAATGTTTTCTAACAAACCTCTGAGGCCTTCACAGAACAGCTGTATTTATACTGAGATTAAAGTACACACAGGTGGACTCTATTTACTAATTAGGTGACTTCTGAAGAAAATTGGTCGCACTGGATTTTATTTAGGGGTATCAGAGTAAAGGGAAAAATGTGGAAAAGTTCAAGGGGTATGAATACTTTGGCAAGGCACTGTATTTATTCAGTATGACCCAAAATCAGTGACCATGAACTCAGCAACAAAGTGTTTACAAAGGTCAAGAAAGAAAGCCTTTTTCCCATAGACTTCTATAGGACTGGAAATCTTTTATCAACCACTGCTATCGCCATCTGGTGACCTTCTGACAGAAGGCAGGCTTTTAGGCACTTCCACGTCAGCTTCATTTTTCCGACCAGGAAGCTACATCCATATTTTATAATGTGGAAAAGTTCACGGGGTATTAATACTTTTTCAAGGCACTGTTTTTATGCCATTTTATAAATCTTGGTCACAAAATGTTTCAAAAAGGAGGATTAGCCATTGTATTTTCCACTCGCTTATTGGCTAACGACTTGTCAATCACAAGGCATTAGCCAATGAGCAAGTGGTTTCAGAGTCAAACCCATCCCTCTTTGTCATATCCGGTTTCTTGCAATCAAGATGGCGACAGTGGACGGCTTCAGAACATGAATTCAGAAACCAGAGCGTGATGTCACAATAGCTACGTCCATCTTTTACATCGTCTGTGGGCTTCACAGAGGATTTAGCCAAAGTTAGCCAGCTAGCTGCTACGTTGGGTATTAAGCAGTTTGTCCACATTAGCAGACAAGCTAAGATAGTGTGAATTTGGCCATCAGGGGGAAACTAGTCAACATCAGCAGGACATTCAATTCATGGAGGGATCATTTGGTTTTCAGCATCAAATCCGACCCCGAGCTGTCTTTCTTCTTGTTAGCTAATGCTAGCATGCCTGCTAACATGGATGAACTGTAAGCAAAACATTATTTTGAGTAAATAACTTTGGCTAATTCATCTAAACTCTCAGCGCTGATCTGGTAACTTTGCTGGCTATTTTCAAATTATGGTCCTGGCTGTATTTATTTTGTAATGAACTGCACTTCATAACGTATTGATATCAACCATTTCTTCTTACCTGTGACAGTTAGCACCATGCTAGCCACCTGGTAGCCGATGGGGTTGCGGGCGACACACTCGTAGCGTCCACCGTCAGCTGTGCCCACGTCCTTCACCTCCAGGTAACCCTCGGGGCTGATGTGGAACTTTCCACTCTCTGTCACCTGAACACCATCCTGAGAGAGACAGGGGTCAGAGGTCACAGCGCTGAAAGCGTGTACCTGAACACAGATATCTAAATGTAGATACTGCCTTGGTTGCTTCTGTTCATTGGATCGATGAGTCAGCGGAGCTGTCATAAGGAAGCAGAGGTCTATACGTGATTTTTTTTTTTTAAAAAACACCAAAACTCACTGAATTTTTAATCAGTTTTCAAAGAGTTTGGTTTGTTCCAAATGCTAGAACAGTATTTATAATAAAGGATACTTAGTTCAGTTTAAAATGCAGGTTTTCATCCCAAAATGTTTCTCTGATGTTGACAGTAACTCTGATAGTTCTGTAATCTGATGTTTAAATGAATGTTAGAACTGTGGATCTTAGTTTCATCCAGCTTTAGCTTCTTACTTTTGGAATTTCTTTCATTAAAACATCAAAAGGTAGAACTAAAAGTTTGGCATTTTCTAAAGAAATACATCTGAATCCAGAGTCAGGTCTCCTGAGTAAGATGGTGGCAGCACACACCTGGATGTGGCATGTTTTTGTAGATATCTATGCCTCATGAAGGTTTGGAGCAACTGAGCTCCAAGAAATAAATAATTCAGGTACTTTAGCTTCATTATTTGCACCCCCTTTCCTCTTCCGCACAGCGCTCGTCTAACCTCATGACCTCTACACCCGTACTGAGGTGATGGTTGCAAACTGGTGGCCTCTCACCTTGTTCCAGGTGAGGACCGGCTGCGGCTGGCCCTGAGCGCTGCAGGGAATCTGCACATCCTGGCCAGACTCCACCGTCAGGTCCCTTGGAGCATTTGTGAAAACAGGCGTTACTGAATGAGTTAAAACATACACACACACACACATATAAGTTAATGACTGTGCACCGAAGGACTCCACATGTAAAGTGCATTTTGTAAATCAGTCACAGCAGACATCAAACTCTTGTGAACATTTTACTCTCATAGTGTTTGTGTGACACCAAAGCTGCTGTTTTCCTTCCTCTAACACAAAAACATCAATCATCTTAACGTGAAGCTCAAAGGAAGCCACACACACGCACGCGCACACGTACACACACTGGCGTGCACGCACACACACTGGCGTGCACGCACACACACTGGCGTGCACGCACACACACTGTCTTTTTGGATTACATTAAATAAAAACAGCAGATTTCTGACTGAATGCTGCAGCTAAACACTGAAGCATTGTTGGAGTTGCTGTCTGAGACTCATGTCAACCCTCTCCCCGTGGTTCCCATGTATGAGCGAGCAGTGGGAAAATCCCACAAGTACCTGAAAGCAGGTGTTTTCATGACGGTCTGACTCTAACTTCTCTTAAATCAAAGCTGACCTGTCTCAAACACAAATCCAAGATTCATCGATAACTAAATACATTAATTTCTTTGTCTTTGTAATATTTGGAGAAATCTCTGTGTGTGTTTGTGTGTCTGTTCTTAGCCTGCCCAATAACCGTTCACCCGATCCAAACTTGGTGGGTGTATTGCTAAGGGCTGAATTTGAGGTTGGTCAGATGAGTGGTGGTTTCATTTTTATAGGTCATTAAAACAGGTTTAAGGAACTTCTGCATTGTTGTCTCATCTTTTATCTACAGCAGTGATTACTCCCTGGTGGGCTGTGAAGGTAGTGCAGATTGGCCGCTAGAGATTATTTACAATAATTTTTTTTTTTTAATTCAGCTAATTAAAATTTTTCAGTTCTTATAAAATTTTAAAACTGTAAATTTATAGGAATATACTGTTTTGAAAGTTGCATCTTTTAAACTTGTATATGACGTAATCGTACAGGATAAGACACACTGATAGAGACTGAATCCTATGATAATACTTTTGATTCTATAGGATGAAATCCTTTGGGATTGGTTCCAAAAATCAAAACAATTTCTTTTTATTACACATTTTTGAGCATACTCCTGGTTGCCCTCCTGACTTCAAGTGCCGCGCTCAGGCTCGAAAACTGTGGCTTCTTCCATTAAAAACTCTGGTTTGGTCTCCAAGTTGGAGCCAGAAACCCAGCTTTCATGGCTATCGATGATGAGTCAAGAGTCCTTTTGACACAAAAGTTTATATTTGGTCTTTATGGAAGCTTGAGGTCCACAAAGTGCACGTGGTCAGGACTTCCAGGAAGTGATCTGAGAATAGCAGTCGCACAGAAATCTACCAAATTTACATCAGGTAACGTTTTAGATTTTTGCAGGCTGATTCCTGGAACTCGTTCATCCCCTAAAACTTTTCCTGTTCATGCTTATTTCACTTTCTCCTTGCTATGTGTGCCCCTCTCAGTATAAAACAGCTGTCACATGCTGTGGGCTCACACAGTGCCTCAACAGTATGAAGCCATTATGCAACATGCATTTTGCGCCATGTTAACAGCCATTACTGCATGGAAAAACATGGTGTCATCTCAGGATTACAGACTGCCATGCCACGCCAAGCCTGTAATTTCAGCTACGCACACACAAAAAACACTGTGACAAACTTAAAACACATTTGGCTTCTTCTAGATAAAGTGCAGGCAAACACACTCACAGGTCTTTACTGCCAGTCTTTCAGTGCGCTGTAACACTTTATGCAAACAACCAATTAGCTGTGAATGAAGTGTTATGCACCACTCCCAATATTTACAACCTCCCCTCCTCCTACACAAACATACAACTTGTGAATGGCGGCCATGTTTCAGCTGTGCAGAACCTACTCTAAGAGTCTGCAGTGAAACCAAAGTTAAGATTCAGCCTCCCACCCTCACCTCTCTGCTGGATGCTGAGCTGCACGGCGGTGCGCACCGTTCCCACAGGGCTGACCGCCTGGCACTCGTACTGGCCCTCGTCGTGGGCCGCCACCCGAGTGATGCGCAGCGTGCCAGAAGACAGGACCACGTAACGGCGGTCCAAAGGTAATGGGCTGCCACCTCGAGTCCAGGCGATCACTGGCTGCGGGTAACCACTCGCCTCACAGGGGAAATCCACGGTGTGACCCTCCAGGACTGACTGGTCTTGCGGCGTTACAGTGAACTGAGGGATCGCTGCAGGTAGAGCAGGAAAAAAAGATGTTTTATTTTGTAAATAAAATCCAAATTTCCACTTGGAATTCTTAAAGGCACTCCTTTTAAATTCCAGACATACAGTATTTTGATCCATTAGTAGTTGTTACTGCCTAAAGCCAACAAAGAAGTCATTACTGCCCAAAGCCAACGAAGTAGCAGTTACTGCTTAAACCCTACAAAGAAATTGTTACTGCTTAAATCCAACTAGTACTCATTATTGCCTAAACCCAATGAAGAAGTCGTTATTGCTGAATCTTAAACCTAAAAGACTAGTTTTTATTTCTCAAACTTAACAAGGTACTTTTGGTTGCTCCCTTATTTGCCAAGAGGTCACCACAGCGGATGGGTCCGCATGTTTGATTTAGCCGCAAGAAAGTAGTTATTACTCCATAAAACTAACTGAGTAATTGACATGTCCAGGAACACACACACACACACACACACACACACACAAAAAAAAAGAAAACTAAACACTCTTAATGCCACTGAGCGTCCTTAAGCTGAGCTGAGACGGGCAAGCTTATTCCTTTTATTGTTTTGACTGAATTCAGTTTAGCACTGGGTAAGTTTCTGTAAGATTAGAGGTGATCGAGTTAAAGATTTGCCAAATTATCTCTGTCCTACTGTTATTTAATTATAGGCTTTAAATGATTTTACACAGCATCCCAACTGTTTAGGAAACAGGGTTGTATGAAACTGGTCTTTTTTTCTTAATAAACCCAATGACTAAAGGGCATTCGGCATGGCCTGATTTACCTTGTACAATGATGTAAGCTGTAGCATGTATTGTATCAACATTATTGGAGGCAAAACACGTGTATTGTCCTCCATCAGCCTGGACCACGTTCTGGATGTAAAGCCCTCCGGATGGGGTGATATTGATCCGGGCATCGTTGGGCAGGGGGGTCCGGTCGCCCTTTGTCCAGGACACTCGAGGTTGTGGCTGGCCTGTGGCGCTGCACTCCAGAGTCACGCTCTCCCCCACCAGGACCTCTGTGTTCTGGGGTTGGATCACAAAACTGGGCCGTGCTGGAGGAGCAGATGTGGGAACAGGGTTAGATTAATTAGCTGTTCACAATGGTGTTTTTCTTCAGGGTCTGAGTAACTTCAGTCTATCAGGAAACAAGCAATGACATCACCTGGTGACATTTCTAAAAGAAAGCTAATGAAGAAACATGGTTGGATTTGAAATGACAGCTCATGTTGGTATCAGTAACAGCACAGTAACAACAACCATTTCCCTGTTTGTCACGACATGTGGCTGCGTCCTGTCCCTATTTGGCCAGTGATTACAGTGGAGTCAGAGGATATATGTACACAGCGGTGGACCTGAGGTTTACAGGCACACAGAGGCAGGAAATGCACATCTGCTCCCACAAACTGTCGATGACCTTTGGGTCATCGAGAGACAGCCATGCTAATCTCTCAGCGTGACAGCTATTAGCACTATGACCTACTGATGGCTGAGCACCATAAAAATTAGTGGTTTCCAGCCTTTTCTAAGAACCTCTTCATTAACACCACCTCTCAAGCTCAAATATTCTATTTGAACTCATTTTAAAATGGATCGTAAAGGTTCATCCATAACTGGCTTACAATTTCGACTATCTGTCCACTACCTTTAGTTACTACTCAGGTGAAAAGCAATTCATTATGTTTAGTGACTTTCTGTTATTTTTAGCCAACATTTTCAACTGCTAACAACAAATTCCAACTTTCTAATTATAAATTTAGCTAGCTGCTTTAACCGTTATGTCTCAATGACAACTGAAATTAAAGATAATCTAGATAATGCTTCAAAATAATTTCAAAACTAACTGCTCAGAGTTGTTTCAAAACGTGCTGTTGATGCTCGATCCCTACTGGAAACCTGATTTGTTCTACACAGGGCAAAGGTGCAAGACTGTGTACATAATTACTTTTAAAGGTGAAGGAACTACTCATCCCATAATGCACTGCAAACCCCAGATTCCACAGCAAACGACTTCATCTCAAATTTAATCCTTTTCATTTTTGTAGTGTTGCATTATAATAGTTTGTATTTTGTGCTGTGTGCGTAGTAAAGTGTAGCCTAGTTTTTGTTATGGTGCAGAGCTTCTTTCCTGAAACATTTAAACATTTCCATGGTAACAGTGACCTCCACCAATCAAACTCTTTCAATTTAGGATTGTGGGTACAGTAAACTGACTTGCGGTCTCTACAGGAGCACATGCCATCGTTTCACAATGTCGTAGCTCGTAGTAAGTCTACTTTGGATGGTTACAACTTTATGGTTCATAATCAAATTCCCTGTGGAGAATATGAACGGGATTTTTACTTCCAGAACCTCACTCTTCATATGGCACTAAAATTACATTCTTCTGATCAAATAAACACTGTTTTAGTAAAGGAAGTCCATGAAGCCGATTTCATTATCCATGAATGTGGGTTTAAATATAAAATAAAAACAACTTGTATTAGTTGCACAAAGTAACTGTAAATTGCGTAAATTTTTTTTTTAAATAACGTGCACATTTTTTTTGTAACACTGACATCAGTGTGAACATAGCATACAGACGTCAGGTAACAACAGTTCAGTAATTTTAATCCAACAGCAGCAAGAAAACGATTCATTTTAATCTGCGGTGACAGAAAGTACACACATTTTCGTGCATGTGCAGAAGCGACCAGATTTCCATACATGGATCGGGTAGAAACACTTGCATTCATTTTTTTATTCATACCTTTACCTAGCAGTTACTACTAGCCAGTCTATAATCTAGTTAGTTATTTGAACTATTCATGACACTTTTAGCACATTTGGCTTTTTTTTTTTTTAACACCTATTTATCCACTACCTTTAGTAATAATTAAGTACTTAATTACCAATTTGCTTTTCTGCTCAAGTCTCTTCAGGCCCTCTTAATTCTTAAATTAAATTATAATTAAACTGTATCCCTGGTTGAGAATGTTACTGTGAGTGTATGCCAGGCTGAGCAACAGATAAAGTGACTGACTGCATATGTGGAGAGAAAATTTCACATGAAAGCGAGCATCCTTTGCTCACAGCTCAGTGGGACGTCCCAGTTATTTGACCTGCTGAACTCTGAAGTCTCAGTGCAAACACCTCGCCCTCATTAAAATAAGCACAATGCCACAAATTTAAAATAAGACAACCCACAAAGTCACCATCTCCTTTTCATCATTTTTCTTCTAGTATTTCTAAATAGTTCATTGTCACTGAATCTTTAACAGTTACCAGGCTCCCTGTGGTGAACACACATTGGGATTTATAACAGCCACTTACACGGGGCTCCAAAGTACCGCAGTGTGACCTGTGAAGTCTTGACCTCCCCTGCCACGTTTTTGGCCATGCACTGGTAGACTCCCTGATCCGTCTCCCTGGTGTCCTGGATCATCAGTGTCCCGTCTTCCAGCAGGTTCAGACGGCTGTCGTCACGCATGTTTAGCGCATTGCTACAAGGAAGGGACACCAATACAAACCAGAACTCATTAAACATAAATGTGTATGATCTATTTAATCCATCCATCCTTGTTCTTGATATTTATACAGATATTTAGAGTCTTACTTGTTCCTGAGCCAGATAATCTGTGGTTTAGGGTTGCCTTCGGCCCTACAGGTGAAGTAGACGGTGTTTCCTGATGTAACATCCACATCCTGGGGCTCTGATGTGATCCTGGGAACCTCTGCAGGAGAAGATTGGACAGGAGAAGGACATAATGTTTAGGCATGCATGTCTATTGATATGTATGTCTTGGACTACTAAATCAAGCCTCTACTAAATCTGCCTAGTCTTTTCCAATCTGCCAGCAGGCCAATGAGGATAAGCCAGTCTTTATCAAGGCGCACATTCAGATGCGGTTAAAACAGGAGACCACTGTATTCAAAGATCGAAACAAAGCTATGGAGTGGTTCAGGAACTGCAGATCAGTGAAGGAGTCCCCCAAGGCTTGATATTAGATCCCCTTTGTTTTCTATTTTTCATAGGAAATGTTTCCAGCATAGTATAACTCAAAAGGGACAAAGGATATTTTTAATCAGGGCAAAGTCAGTAAATGTTTTAAGCTGTTTTTAATCAGACTTGACTTGTGATTTCACACATGCCGTATTTATGTCCTGGCAACCACTGAAATAAGTACTCAGAGTTGTTTCAAAATGGCTGCAACACCTGCTTCTAGAAGGATTTATCCATTTTTCCATAGCTGATTTGCCTGATTTGGTGATCTAATCTGACAGAAAGATGACAGACAGACTTCAGATTTTTCTGATATTGTTAAAAAAAATTCCATCAGTGGTGGAAAAATTGGTTAACGTGACCTCTGTTTGTCAGTCGTCTGCAGGGACCTCTGATCCTGTGGCTGTGCATTCTAAAGAAGGGTAGGTATGCTAGGAGTATTGCCCTAGCTGAGGACTTTGGTGTCAGGGATTCCACCCTGTCACTTGACTCTCAGCAGCTAAGGTGGAAGTCGTTTAATTTCCTTTTAGACCAGACATCAACAACGACGGAGAAAGACAAACCTCCCAAACTCACCTGCCAAAAGCAGACAGGAAGTAACTTCCAGGTCTGAAAAGTGAAGCCAATGCAGAAGTTCCTTAAACCTGCATTCTATTTAAAGACCACCAGGGGCTGACCTCTGTGGTTGCAAAAAGACTTACAGTTGTATAGAAGTCTATGAGTAAACAGTCCTCGGCTATCCTCCTCTGTAACCTCAGCAAACACTTTCCTGACTTTATGAACTCAACTGCTAGTTTTAGGGTTTTATTATTTTATTATTAAATAAAACAAAGTTCATTTTATAAATTATGGTCATTACTAGAGTCAGAAAGGAGCATTATCCAGGATATGCTCATTGGCTGATGAGTTCTTCAGCATGCAGCTTCAGAGTCAGATCCAGAAATTCACATTCAAAACACCAAGATGGCGAAGGCGAATACACTCAGCTCAAGGCTTCATGACCCAACAGGTGATGTCACAGTGGTTATGTCCATCTTTTATATACAGTTATGCAGTACATACGCGCTCTCTGTGCCCAACAAGTTTAGTCTACATGTAGATGATACATTTCAGAAACTCCAAACACTTTTCTCCACTCTGCTATCATAGAAGATAATCCATGTGATGGAGATAAATCTGTGCACGAGCCGGTAACCCAACCCAAACTCACGAGAAGATTATCAGCCCATCTCTGCTGCGAATGACTCGACATTAACACCGCAGTGACTGCAGTGAGCTGAATATCCTCTTTATCTCCATCAAGAGGAGGCGAGCGTGGCTCATCAGAAACCACCTGTGCCGGGAGAAGGCACTTCACCTCCAGCAGGGCGACTGTTTTGACAGCTGCTCGAACCGCTGTGCATTGTTTCACTTGGTTAACGGTGGGGGTGTTTTGAGGCAGACATTCCTGCTCTCGCTCTGCAGACAGATGGAGCGGAGGGGGTTACACTGAGCAGGACTGGGCACGTTTGGGGCCATCAAATTAGCTGCTGAGATTTAAATGTGGTGGAGTTACAAGCAGCTGCCAGCTAGCCTGGCTCATACCGCAGTGTTCAGTGGTAGCTGGAGGAAATACAGAACTAAGACAGCAGGATTTACTGCGAGTTATAAAACCCGAGAGAAAGTCAGGACACAGACGTGCAGTGAAAGGTGGACTTTCTTTTCTACTTGAAGTGATAAAAAAAACATATGAACACATTGAAACCTGTGCTTAAGCAGCATGCCTCCCTTTGACTTGCAAAGCTGGCTTCCTACACTGTAAGACACTTCCCTGTTAAATTACAGTCAAGTACTGGCAGGTGGATTTGTCAGATTTTAAGATACATTTTAAAGATTTTTTTCTATTCTTTACAAACTTTTATAGTACTGGGCTGTAAAGAAAATAAACTTTACAGCATTCACTTCTTAAGTGATAACACGTCTTTTATGTGTCCATCTTTGACAATTTAACACTAAATAAACACTCCAAATAAATCTCTTGATGCATGCTCAATCATCCAGGTAAGGAAATCCCAGAAGGTTGATTCTGTTCATCTGGACGTAGCGTATTCTGTACGCTACGTCCAGATGAACAGAATCAACCTTCTGGGACTAATCCAAATAAAGTTTCTCCACAGTAATGACAGAGGCCTCCTTTGGGCCTCCTCCTTGCACTCATTCATGCATGCAGACACACCACAGACACAATCACACACCCATCAGCCACATCATCTCAATAGCTGCTGGTGGTCTGAGGAAGCACAAACCAAAGTCAGTGACACTTCACCCAGAGACGGAGTTTGTGGTGTCTGAAGAATGAAACAGCCGGGGGCCTGCAGACCTCAGACACAAAGAGAGGATACACCTGTGTGCATATCAGCTTACCAGCTGTTTGCAGGGAGGAAGACTGGAGGTTCTGTCTTTGCTAATCTTTGCAGAGTTTTGGTTTAAATAGGTGAATGTGTGTAATGCGTGGCTTATGACTACCCTGATGTGTGTTTTTGACCCAAGTTGACCCCAAGTAAAACTCTGTTCAGTGAAGTCTTTCTTTGTCCCACAGAGATGATGCTGTTAACACTGCAGCACATTAAACTTCCAGCAACCTACAGGACTTAAATATGAAGCCAAGGCCAAAGTCCTAAAGTCTGCAGCTCCTCTAATGTCCACCAGAGGCTTCAGCAGTGAGTCAGTCCCCATAGACTCCCATGTTAAAATGTCCAACTTTACAGCAGAAATAAACATGTTTACAGCCTGATACAGAAACTGTTTGGTCTCTATAGCTAATTTCCCCTTTTAAAACAACTGTACGGGAGGAGATTTCTTTTTTTTTTTTTTTATAACTCACCTATTTTTGACAATTCTTTTTTAAACGTGTAAAACTGAACAATTTATAAAAACAGATACTTTAAGATCCTTGCTCTAAGGTGAATACATGACTGCCTCTTTCATGAATTTCAGAAATGCTTTGCTCAGTAATTTTTCTGTCAGTACCACAGTTGAGCTCCTCGGCAGTGAGCGTCGCCACCGATCTGCCCTGCAGGCGGCTCGGGTAGTCGCAGGTGGCAGCAGCCTGAGCGTTGCCCGACTCGGCATACTGCTTCAGCAGGTCGGCCAGCCACAGCAGCTCACAGTCACAGTTTAACGCATTGGAATCCAGACGCCTGCACACACAGAAAGGCAAGACAGAAATGGGAATGTAGTCGATAGATGGAGCCTACAGTATAAATGACATGCAGCAGTTCTGAATAAACCCCCTCTGGCACTTGAAGAGCTAAAGCTCAGTCCAAACAGCAGGACCACATTGAAACAAGCTCCCTTCCTGCCATGGGAAACTATCTCTCTGCTTGGCCTCATCTTCTGGTAGCTGGTCCAGATTTCAGTTCTGCAACAATGTGCCCATTATCCATGAGAGGAGAGTTAACTAGAGTGTTTTATACCGGTGAAGCTCTCGACTTCCTTGACCATTTGGTTTAGAACTAGTTTAGACCTAGGATTTCACAACTGAAGCTCATTTATTACTAAAGGGATGAGGCCAAACGGGTTATTATTCTGGACTGTCTGTTGGCTGGAGGAGGATGGGATTCAAACATTTTTTGAAGTGGACCTTTTCTGCTCATATCCAGCTCAGTATTTTTATTCTTGGACTCTAAAAGAGTATGGCTGCATGATTCACAGTTCAAAACAATCCTTATTTATCTTATAATGGGCATAAATGCAACTCCTCAGCTCAGAATGTTTCTACACCTCACCTGTTTAAACTGTATTAAGACTTTAAGTTTGCATTATTAGGGGCGTGGCCTCTTTGACTGACAGGTGGATGGAGACACAGGTGGCTGTAGCTGCTAGCTGTCTGCTAGGCTTCACCTCAGCTAATTGGAGTCCCTGAACTGGACCCTGGAGCCTTTTGGAGCATTTTTAATGCAATTACCTGACCAATAATATGGCTGCTGTGCGGTTAATTGTACTAACAGACCGTCCAAAAAGTCTGAGCTCCAGTTTTGGTGCTCAGTAAAATTCTAGGATTTTAATTGGATCTCACAAATTAGCAGGTATCTTGAGTCGCCCACCATTTGTGGTCACGTCTGATTCCAGAAAACCAACATGGCAGCGGCTAAAATGCTACTCATGAAGCTTTAAAATGTGTAGTCCAAAACCAATGGGTCACGGTGGCCAAGCTAATGTAGCTCCGCCTCCTTTTAATCCAATGTCCTGATTGGTTGCCCCTTGCCTGGTTTGAATAACAGAACCTGTGTTTGTGGGCACAGCTTCCTCTGCTTGTCAGTGTTTCTGCAAACCTACTAAAAAACATAATTTTTGTTCTTGATTGTAAATGGCATTACCCATCGGTACATGCCAGAGCCTGAGTCTGATCTGGAATAAGAGCGGACAGCATGAACATCTGCAGCAGCAAAGACTATAGCAGGGCGTCTCTGTTTGGTCAAACAGTCCTCTACGAACACACAAACATGCTAGTCTTTACCAGACTAATGCAACTTTTCTCCAAAACCAATAACGACATCCTCACCTCCCATGAAAACATGCAGAGCAGCAGGTGGGGCTGCTGTGACCATATATAACCTATATAGATATCCCCACTCTATGACATCATACATATTCAAGAGCAGAAAAAAAAATAGTGTTTAGAGCGCTCTGCAGCCTGAGCTTCTGGCTCACAGGGATTCCTTGTAGACACACTGACCTCATTATTAGAAACGTGCTTATTGTGAACATCCATTATTGGAACAGGAGATGCACGACAGGAAATAAGGAAAAGCAGACATGGTCCTTTTTAAAGATAGTTTTAAGAGTCCATATTCTCATATTTCATGCAACATTAAGCAGGTTTTGTGCAAGATGGACATGACAAACATGTCAGGCAGACTCTTCCAATCTCTGCTGCAGCTGACTCACTGGGAGGAAAAACTCTGGGAAGGACTGAGCTGTGCAGCCGAAGCGTGAGAACAGTGCGGTGCGGTTTCATGGCATTTAACTGATAAACAGGGCCCACTTGATTTGGAGCGTACAGGCTCTCACACAGATGTTTCTGAGGTTGTCTTTTCCACTTACAGTCGCTTCATGGCCTGAAGATGAGAGAAGGTTCCTGGCACGAGCTGGGTGATCCTGTTGTTGTGCAAAAACCTGAGTGACAAACAGAAAAAGCATTACCAGTCTTCCATAAATGGCAGCTCAAAAAAGGAGGAATTTGAATAATTCCAGTGACCAAACAATCTCAGGGAAACGTATTTTAAAACTAATTTACTCAACTAATAATAGTGGATATATTTTCCCTTTTAATAACATCTTTTTCCATTTCCAAATGGGAGAAGAAATATGATCGTCTTCCCAGATGATGACTCTTGTTGGCTAAAAGGAGACATGAAAACATTTTCCTGTTTACGCAAGTCTCTGCCCAGACACGTTTCCCCTGAATTTTGCCTTTTTAATATCTCTAAATGACATTAATCTTGTATCCCACCCTCAGGAAAGCGATCCTCAGATACGGTTTCTCTCTCTCACTGTTTTGACCGTAGAGATATTTCCCAACAACAACCAGAGTGTGCACCTGGGAATTCATTCCCCTCCCTCCACGCTTCCCACTGTTTTTTTCTGTGTAGCAGGTGCCCTTCTGTCTCCTTAACCACTCAAAAGACTGGGAAGTATGGAAATACTGGGCAGCCATTGGCTCATAAAGAGTGAAACAAGAATTTAACAAGATTTGGACTCTTAGACATCTGCTGGAGATCATTCGTCACATCTGCATGTGGGCACAAAGGTTCACATTGAAGGCTACAAATCAAATATTATGGTAATCACTGTGCACGCAGCTTTGGATAATTTAACTTACAAGAATATGCTTAAACTGTATACATCACAGACATTAAGTTGGTGGAGTTCATTGAAACTATATGTATCCCATGATACTGACGATCAAAGCTGGTTAGAGAAAAAAAATCATGCTAAACAAAAATTAGATTCTGTCTTTATATTGTGACAGTTGGAGTGGGGCTAAAATTGATTTGTTTGCAGTTTTTAACAGAGCTGAAATCTGTTTTTCAGCCCTGAAAATTCCATGTGGATATCTTCTTTACTTATGGAGCTATGAGGTCTGAAAAATGCTGGAAAACATAACTAAAGAGAGACAAAATCGAGGGTCTGTAACTCTGAAAATATTTATTACAGTATTACAGTAATTTTGCATGGCTTCATCAAAAATACTAAATATATATATATATATATAGACACACATGCAGGGAGTCATGATGACACCAAACTCTAAACTATACTCGTCTGCTAGCACTCCTACAAAACTTCTCGTAGCCATTTGCATAAACTGTCCTGCAGTCTCTGACATCAGCTTGCTGAAATTTTTGACCACACTTCCAAGTCAAATTCCTTCAGCTGAAAGATGTTTGAGCGGTTTCTGGCATGTACTGTCTGTTTCAAATTCAGATCTGGGCTTTCGCTAGCCTCTCCATTCTTTCTTTCCAAGCCATTCCTTCCATTCCACGCCAAGTACATCATGCTAGTTATGGCTTTCTGGTTTCTATCAAGTGTCACACTAAATCCAGTTGCACCGGTGGCTCTATTAGTCCAATGATTTTAAAATTATTGTTTGGAAAAGCTTTTTATGAAAGCTCAGACAGGATGGACTTACAGTCGCTCTAGCTTTGGTAGATGAGTGAAGGATTCTGGTTCCAAAGACTCAATGTTGTTGAAGTGCAAGTACCTGGAGAAAAGAGCACAATGTAGACAAAGCACAGTAAAACTGGATTATATAATCTTATTGTCCTAACGAGCCCTGAGAGAGGACTGTTTTACCAAGCTGAAATCCAGCTCCACATAAATGCAAACAGACTGCAGACTTTTATCTTTAAACATACAGGGCCAGATTTACTGAGGGGGACAAACTGGCATCAGGCTGCAATCTGAAAAATGCACCGAAGGGAGTGCAAAGTTTTGCAGTTGATCTACTAGTAATGCACAAATTTATGAACACAGATGCAGTGGGTTCATTTCTATATGACCAACACAATCTACCAAGAGCAGCACAAATTAAAGCAGACCTGATGAGATAACCACAATAACACAGTGTAAGTGCTGGTTAAACATGGCTTTCTGTCTGGAAACTGCATGGCAGTTAAGATCAGTAAGAGGCAGCTCAGGAAGAGCCAATATCTTTTGATATGAAGGCAAACCATTCTGTTAGAAACTGATGGAGACTTTTTGGGATCTTTGAGGTTGGGGCCGCAGGTCACTGGATAAATCTGACGGCTCAGGTAGAGCACTGTATACACCTGGAGTCTGTAGCGGTCCAGTAGGATGTGCAGAATACGAACACTAAACATTATTTACTGTCAGATCATGACTGTTACTGTGCTACGTGCATAAATGTTCGCAACACTCTCGTTATTTTCTGCGTGCTGTGTGAGGCTGCAGGAATTTATTAAAGTCAAAGGAAAGAACCTGACTCACAGCCACCTGTGGACAAAAAAGTGTCTGAAAAATCCCAAAATACAATCAGTGACACCTGCACAACAGACTGTGAGATTCAGATATTATTCTAACGTTTCAATATACGCAGTGCCAAAGCTTTGGGACCATCCCAGCAATGTCAGACATGTTTTAGGGTTTTAATAATAAATATGCAGGAAACTGCCTGCTGCAAACCTTCAGAAATTGTGTTTGTGTGATTTACTTAAATTCTCTTCTCCCCTAAATTTGCATTAAATATGCAATAACAAAAATAACTGTATCCACACTTTTCCATAACAAACTTGCCACGTACCTCTTTAGTAAATCACAACAGTGGTTTTTTAATGCTAAAATCAGGTTTTGTGCAGTCTTTAGTAAATCTGGCCCTTAATCTACACGATGTGAATATGTATCAGTGATTTTGAAATCAGGTGAAAAGCAGGGATGATGATCATTTATTGGAAAGCAAACATAATGGAAGCTAAAAGCCTCTCTGAGATGGGAAAACATAAATGAAGCCACATGCTCTCATATACAAGTTCAGGAAGTGGCTGCACGGTAAGTGTGAGGGTTCAGCTGGGAATCTTCCTGTTCAGAGAGGGGAGGCAAGAGTCAAAGCAGCCACACAAGCAAAACAGACAACGACTAACACAGCACAACACAACAATAAAAGGCTGTTATTCTTTTAGAAGTCATCCAGACAAGACATTTCATTTTAGTTTGTAAAGCCACCAGAGAATGAATGAGCTTCCCACACCGCTCATATCATTACGCTAAAAAACTACTCCTACTCCAGTATGGCTGGAAAATGCTGATTATGCCAGAATATCAAACAGAGGCAAATCTTTGGCCAAGTGAGTTAAAAATATTTGAACTTCAGCTAAATGTTTGCTTGACTGTGTCGCGAAAGCCTGTCAGCTGAGATTCTCCCGTAGAGCAACGACAACCAGAAATGGAGGAGGAGTTTACGGTCGCTGTTTGACTTCAGTCTCAGATGAAAGATAAAACTTCACTTTTATACAGAGAAAGACCAAAAAAGCAGAGCTAGAAGAAAAGGACTCTGGTATGCTCTGAAACTACATTATTGTTACTGATTCCAGCTATAGGTTTTACTTTGGAAGGAAGCGGTTCCTCCTTTGGCTGTTACAGATGAATATTTGTGGAACGCCGTCCAGCGACTGGATTTGCATGAGTAACAAGGGGCAAACCTTTACTTCACATTTGATCTGAGCTCACCTTTACAGTTACTGACAGCAATGAGATTAAACAAAATTATTCAGCCACAGTCTGAACTGCATGCCGATGGCTGCGAAACTCTGACATCATTTCAACACTTTTCCTTTGACTGTTTAGCATGTGGCTAAAATGCAACCTAACCCTAACTTTACCCTTAAGTGGTCCACTAGAAACCTGGAGGATGTTACTGGTTGTATTTGGTTATTCCAAACCGGCAAATTTTCTATAAAAATGGCTGGATGTTAACCAAACACCCACCCTGTCTCCTTAGTTTGGTCCTGCAGTCACAGAAAGATTTTTCGAACTCCAATGCTTGGACAGGTGGAGTTTTGGGCTTTTTTTAAAATTCTGTTTTAGTTTTTATTTTTCCAGTTTTGACTGGCAACACATAAACTTCCACTGATACTTGTGAATCCCATCTTATTTCTTGATAGACTGATGGTAGTCAACAAGGCTGATACCAATGATCAGCTGATCTAACTGAGCTAACTCTGACAAATAACTCCAACACAAAACCAGACTTCACTCTGAATTTAGCGAAACTAAAGACTCTTTGGGAGCCGAAATAAACTTGGATGCATTTAACACTGAAATTTCAACACTCCACTTTCTTTGATTTGTGACCATCATTTCGTCACAGGGCTTACTTGCTGTCAAACCACAGGCATGCTGATAAACCACGGTGCTGTTGGGTCACTCTGGTATGTGAGGGTATCTTTGAGGCTGCATGCGACTTTTGGCTTTGGCATCTGTTGCTCAATGATGTAGGACCATTAAAGCTCACATAAAATGGGACTCAGAACCTGCGTATACATTACAGTGAAACTCAAAACAGATGTTGAAATTCACTTGGTGGATTGGCCATTTGTTCCCTGTTACGGGGGTTTCAGTGAAGTGTGGTAAGTTGCAGTCTTCTCAGAGATTACAGCGAGCCTAGTTTTCTCAGAAAATGGAGCATAAAGCCAGACTGGCTGTGATAACGAGTCCCTGGATTATCAACACAATTATGATGTAATTTAACAGTTACATTTGTTAACACTGTATGTTTGGTGTGCCAGGCATGCAGGTTTATGAAGACACAGCAGAGTGAAGCTCACAACCGACATGTTTGTGAGTGTCAGGATTTACGGGAAGCAGATTTTTATCACACTGAATAAACACACATAATGTGGATTTCACACAAATAAACAGAAAATTTACAGCGAATCAGAGCAGCAGAGGTTTCTGCAGCAGCAGGACAGATGCAGTCAAGCTTTGGTCTACAGAAGCGCTGACCCAGAACAACTCACAGGGTGAGTTCATGCTTTAAGCTTCACAAAGAGAGGGAGCATCGCCGTCATCCTGACCGCACGTCATGAAGCCAGTGTTTCCCCGACTGCTTTTTTAATTTTGTTGCTAGCTCTCTGATCAACTGTACTATGGAGCAACTTCCTCTTAATCAGGATCTATCTTCATTATCTGGCTTCAATAAGCCTAATGATGTTCAGACCAATCATTCCTCAGAGTGTTTGTGGACCATTTCACACACCACAAATTCGCCCCTAAGAGCCAATGGGAGAACTTCCTTCCAAAGTCCAACTGATAGCTGGAATCAGAACTTACCAGAAAGACCTACCATTTGCCGCTCCAGCTGCCCACAAGTGATAGGCCTGTCCTCCATTTAGGCATTAACGCCTAGATTTAAGCACGTAACTACATGCTTAGACCTAATGACGCAATTTCATATCTAACCAAATGACAACGGAAAGGTAAACGAAAGTAAATGAAGTTCAAAAAAAGTCATAGTACAGGTCGCAGAGCTTTAAGCATCCTCGCCACCGAAACCACAACCACAGACGCTTCAGACTGTCTGATATCCATCTTTGGTTTTAGAGGGGTTCACTCTGCTCTGTCAACCACAGGAGATAAACTAGTACGGTCACAACATACACGGAGCAAAGTTACACACAAAGTCCATGCAATGAGACAAATTAGCACAAATGGCGATGGGAATAGAGGCGAGTCTGCGTCTACGTGAGCTAGAATATTTTAACTTTGGTGAAAAATATGCTTCAAGCTGCATCGAGAAAACCCATCAGCTGATGTGACCGACAATCAGAAATGGAGGAGGAGCTTACTGATGGCATTTGAGGGCGGCTGGAGCTGATTGGTTCAACTTCACTTTTATTTAGAGACAGGAAGTAAAGGAGAGAGCTCGGAGAAAAGAGAGAGAAATCAAAGGATTTCACGGTAAGTTCTGAAAATATGTTTCTGTAACTTGATTCCAGCTGTTGGTTGGACTCTTCCTTGACAATTTCCAACGTGACTCTATTCATGTGAGTAACGTGATGCTGCGAACACACAGTTACACTGGCATAAAAAGCAAAGAGTGCATGTGAATGAGGTAAAGTCTATCTTGTGTTCCTCGGTTTCTTTCGGGGGTGAGGCAGTCTGTAGGAGGGAGGGCGACTGTAGGGGAAACACTGGCGACTCATGCAAAAAGGGTCAAAGGAGGTCAGTGCAGCATATAAGGGGGCGTGTACGCACGGCATGCATGGTGGTGGTAGAAGAGTGGATAAAGGGATGGGCGTTGCACACTGAGGGGGAAACATGATACCTGTGTAAAGCCTGCAGTCATGTCACGAGCACATGCTCAGCACTGTTACATCATATGACTTGTAGACTTTGCCAGGCTTCATGAATTATTTGTCTTTCAGGAAGGGGGGGGAGGCAGCTGGATAGAAGGAGGAGAAGGAGGGGGAGGAAAAGGAGGAGCGGTGCTGCGAGCAGAAGGAAAAGGTGGATGAGGAAGTAGGTCACTTACAGTTGCTCAAGAGAGACAAGCCCCTTAAATGCTTGTCTGTCAATTGATTGGATTTCATTCTTGTACAAATAGCTGAAAGGAGAGATAATCAGTATCATTAGTAACACACACACACACACACACACACACACACACACACACAAACAAAGAATAAAATTCAATGCTCAGTGTGCTCATGTTTACTGCATGTAGAAACATTCAGACTTTTATTTGGTTCAGCACACGCCAACCTATCCTGCGTCATGTGGACAGCACCAGTCGGAGGCGGAGATTGTTTTCTAGAAGCAGGCGAGTATTTGGAGCAGATATCACCACAGTGAATAATTCAAACTTCATGTGAGATGATTGTGGAGCTCAGAAAGTGGTTTTACACAGCGTGTCCTCTCTGCAGTCACAAAACTCATCCACTAAACAGCAGGGATGTGCCGACCGACACATTCTGGGCCAATAATGATGTTTAAAACTACAGTTTGGACGATTTGATGTTGATCTTTGTTTTGTTTTTATTGTTATTTTTTTCTTGAATTTTTTGCAGGGAAACAGAGACACATTCAGGCTACGTCCACACATACACAGCTATTTTTTACAACTGGGATTTTTCCAAGTTTGTTCTGAAAAATATCTCCGTCCACACGAAAACGTGAAAAACGGTCTCAAGTGCTATCAAGAGCACGCCAAAGTAACAGGCGGCGATATAACCCTAACCATGAAGAAATGTTGGCCAATCAAAAGCCCGCAAACAATAACATGTCAACATCACAGTGTGATGTAAAAAAAAAAAAGGAGATAAAGGCGCACACGCTTTGGCGTTGTGAGATAAAATCTCAGTTTTTCTCATCCACACATAAACGGAAAAACTGAATTTCTAAGTCTTCACCCTGGCCTCCGTTTTCAGGGATCCAAAATGCCGTTTACATGTGGATGAAAGGCCAAAATGCAGAGAAAAACCTACATTTACCAAAATACCCGCGTACGTAGCCTCAGTCTGTAGACGCCTCCTTAGTTTTTGATATCACTGCATCTCTACTAAACATCTACTTTCTGTTTAGTCTGCAGCTGCAGAGAGAAGGTGGCTGTGCTCATAAAGACTTTAGTAGACAGTGAACGTGTGAAGGGGGAGAAAAAAAAAAAAAAATCAGAGATGATTGTTTCTGGCGAGTGTTGATGTGAGTTTTTAATAAGGCAAATATGAAGGACTAAAGCCAGCATGGGCAACAAGGAAGCAGGAAAGCTTTAAGACTTTCTACCAGAAAAGTAAAACACAGCATGTCACTCATGGAATATATTACAGGTAGTTAAAGTGGACCTGTTCTGCTTCTCCTTATTTCCTGTCATATCTCCTGCTCCTGTGCTGGATGTTCATATTAAACATGTTTCTAATGATGAGCTCACTGTATGTACAGTAATCCCTGTGAGCCTAAAGCTCAGGCTGCAGACTCTAAACACTCAGTTTAATCACAGTTTTTTTCATCTCTATTATCTCTTCAAACTTTCTGCTTACGAGGGGCAGCCAAACAGAAGAAAGTTGGCTTCAAAGGGGGAGGAGCTAAAAGGGCTTCCTTCAGACAGAAGATGAACTGAGGGGCTGCATTAAGGCCCAGA
This sequence comes from Paratilapia polleni, assembly GCA_015106735.1. Taxonomy (NCBI): domain Eukaryota; kingdom Metazoa; phylum Chordata; class Actinopteri; order Cichliformes; family Cichlidae; genus Paratilapia; species Paratilapia polleni. Next base: position 34,137 of record VUQI01063347.1, on the reverse strand, counting down.
ATAAGATAAAGAAGGATTATTTTGAACTGTGAATCGTGCAAAGCTGCTCTATTAGGACGTGGAAATGAGCAGAATAAGTCCACTTTAACGAGTCCGAGGATCACTTCATACAGGTTTATATTCACATTATTTATTATGATAAGTGCACACCTCTGGAAAAGGGAAGGAAGCACAGCTGTTAAGTCACGTGATCCTCAGATAAAAATTAATCAGATTCAATAGAAAAATAAAAAAATATGTCATATATCATCAAATCTCCTGTGTGTCTGATCTTCTCTCCACACAAACAAACCAAGGTGATATGCAGCATGTAGAGGGCACTTAGGTCACTGAAACACAACCTTTGGCATGTGCATGTTTTTCCTTCATCATACATGTCAAAAAAATGTGATATTGGAAAAATAAAGGCTTATGACTGCCTCCCCGTCTCCTTATTTCACTTTACACCTGCTGCACTCCTGACGAGCTGTGATGAGGGATTCGGATCAGAAAACATCTCCTTACAGCTGCAGGTCCTCCTCCGTCCGTCTCTGTCAGTGTGCTCAGGTCTCTTATCACAGATGATGACAGGAGAACACAAAAAAATCTAAATGATGTAATGTTACAAAAACAGATGAAGACAAACCAGCTAAAGAACTGACAGCTCTGTGACATTCACAGAGAACTGATGGTGCTTTCACTCACGTTCCAAATGACTTTCTGCTGGAAAACTCCTGTCAACCAATACAAACTATCACTGTTCGGGACATATGGATGATATTTTACTGGCTGACAGGTTGGATAGTTCACTCCACATCTGCTAATGGAGTCTCAGGCTATGGCTGTGTATAAATATTCAACTGCTCTTTGCACGGCCGCCTGATATCCCTCCTGCTCACAGTCGTGGTCATGGCGCTTCACGTCACCTTAGTGTTGCTAATTTAGCACACAGATTAGGCAATTTTCATACCCATTTAGTGTCCATCTTTGGATGTTATCTGACTGCTTTGCAATGACGATCTCCCTGTAGTGTGTTCACTGGGAGAGCGACACCTTCTGCTGCTTTAACTTTCTCTTTTATAAGGAAATGTACTGAAATCCTATTCCTACAGCATCATTCCACATGATTATCTTGTTTTATGGCACTCACTATGCTAACTACAAACCAATACTAAAGGTTACACCACTCTGCAACCTGCGGTGGCAGTGCAGTGGCAGTGCAAGAGTTTCTGGCTGCTGTATGGGTTAAATTGCATTCTTTTTCCCCCACAACCAGATTCTGCTGAGTCCCGCCTTGCTGTCCCTAGCATAGCATATATTTTCCCTCCATGTTCACTCCTGCACTGAGCAGTGTAACACTTCACAAAGACACAAACATGAAGGAGGTCAAAGTCAAGTTGAAATCAGATAGATATGCACAATACACTGCCTCCCCATCTCCCCTACCTATCTACCCAAGTACCTACCTACCTACCAAAATACCCACCTATCAATGTACAGACCTACCTACCTATCGAGGTACCTACAAAGCCATCTACAGTCATGTGAAAAATAATGTTTCTCACAGGACTCAGTGCAGTCCCGTGAAAGTCCACCCTTACTGCTTCCACAATAATTCAGAGGGTCAGTAGCAGCCAGGTGCTGAAAATCAAATGCATTTTGATCATCAGTAAGTGTGACCAACTCTATAAAAGCTGAAGTTTTGTCTGGAGTCTGCAGCATTCTGGTATGTATGTACACACTGCCACAATCTTCCCAGGAGTGGACGTCCCAGCAAATTCACCCCAAGCTCCAACCGTGCAGTGCTCAGAGAAACTGCAACAAACCCAAGAGCTCCATCTCAGACTCTACAGGCCTCAGTTAGCAGGTTAAATGTTAAAGTTCATGACAATACAATTAGAAACAGACTGAACAGGTATGGCTTGTTTGGAAAGGTTTCCAGCAGAAAGCCTCTTCTCTCTAAAAAGAACATGGCAGCACAGCTTAGGTTTGCAAAGCTGCATCTGAACAAACCACAAGACTTCTGGAACAATGTCCTTTGGACAGACGAGACCAAAGTGGAGATGTTTGTCCATAATGCACAGCACCATGTTTGGAGAAAACCAAACTCAGCATATCAGCACAAACACCTCATACCAACTGTCAGCATGATGGTGGAGGGCTGATGGTTTGGGCTTGTTTTGCAGACATAGGACCTGGGCACCTTGCAGTCCACCATGAACTCCTCTGTATACAAAGTATTCTAGAGTCAAATGTGAGGCCATCTGTCTGACAGCTAAAGCTTGGACCAAAGTGGGTCATACAACAGGACAATGATCCCAAACATAGCAGCAAACCTACAACAGAATTGCTGAAAAAGAAAAGAATCAATGTGCTGCAGTGGGCCAGTCAAAGTCCAGACCTCAATCTGACTGAAATGCTGTGGTGGGACCTTAAGAGAGCTGTGCATGAATGAATGCTGCAAACCTCATTGAACTGAAGCAATACTGTAAAGAAGAGTGGGCCAAAATTCCTCCACAATGATGTGACAGACTGATAAAGTCACACAGGAAACCATTACTGCAACTTATTGCTGCTAAAGGAGGTTCTACAAGCCGCTGAATCACAGAGTGGACTCAGTGTTTCACAGGACTGCAGAGAGTGCTGTGAAAACTTTTTTCACATGAATGTATCTACCTACGAACCCATCTACCTGTCTGCCCACCTACCCATCCATCCATCCACTTACCTACTAACAATTTATCACCCACACTTATTCTTACACATAATAAAGAGAGCAACATTAGACGCTAAAGAAAACTTACATTTGCACACTTTGATGAGAGTCTAGTACTAAAGTAAATACAGTGATGGATGAACTCAAAACAGCAGAGTAATTGGAAAAAGGACAAAACAAATAGTGAAGGGTTCCCATACAGAGGAGCGCTGACCTCTGGCTTGTTTATGGAGGAGGTTGTGGAGGGTGGGGGGTGGGATGGGTTGTACTTTATTGAGGTCATAAGGAAGTGAAGAGGTGAGGTGGGGGACAGAAACACCTTCAAAGGGTTGGGTCAGTGGTACAGGCTTTAGCGCCACTCTGCTTTAAAGTGAGGGAGGCTCTGTAATCACAGCAGCGAAGGATTTAATTAGAACGTGAAGAGGGGGAGTAATATGTACGTCAGGAATGTGTATGTTTGTGTTGTCCCTGCAGCCTCTCTCTCTGGCTTAGAGGAACTGGTATGCTGTGGTGTGAAAAGCCACACTCACTGTTTATCGGGCGTCTGCACATGACCATGGGAAGCAGGGGTGCACGTGTATATAAGGGACGTTTTTATGTTGCTTTGAGTCAGTCGTGTCCATCGTCACAATGTGGTCACCACAGGTATTGATACAGGATCAGAACAGAAGAAGAAGGTGGGTGTGCAAATCTTACATAAGAATTAAAGATGTCGTTACGTTTTGTTCCAGTGTTTGAATGCTGAAAGTTGGTCCTCTGAGGCCCCAGCAGGAAATTTAGATCACAACTAACTGTAAGCACAGCTGAGGCCAGCGGGATGATCATGTGGGTGACTAACAAAGTGAACGACGAGGCTTGAAACGCCTTCTGTTCTCAGCTCTGCCTCCAGGTCACGACTTCCAGACACATAAGTACAGAGGATCAGACAAAAGGAGGCCTTTCATTCACACAATTTCCGTACTACAACCTCAGACGTCCTTCGCCTTTAAAGCGACCAGTGAGGCTTGTTTCAGCATGCGTGCCTCTTCTGCTGACTGAGCAAAAACCTTCTGTCTGACGGGCTGACAGAGCAAACACAGGAAGTGACATATCGTCTCAAAGTACTGCTGCAACTTACAGATATTTGAGGTTTTCCAGGTCTTCGAATGCCCCCCTGGGGATCCTTCGTATATGATTGTTGTTGAGAAGGCTGAAAAAAAAAGAAAACAGGAATTATTTTGCAGTTACAAGTTTGTTCAACGTCACGGCTTATACTGTGTTTGCTTAGCAATGGCCCACACAGCCGGCCGGAGGTACAAACAGCCCACTGAGTTTAGGTGACACATTAAATTCCTTGAAGATTACGAGCTGACCCACATGTGTGAAACCACAGCAGAACGAGGCAGGAATCAGCCTGACTGCATGTATGTAAGCAATAGTCACTCTGCAGAGAGCTGCTGAAGGAATCAGTTTTTGTCCCGAAGTGTCTCCCCGTGAGGTCGTGTGCTTCGCTTTGTCTGAGGACACTTACAGTGTGTTGAGGTTCTTTAATCGTCTGAAGGAACCCGGCTGTAAATCCTTGATTTTGTTGAACCTCAGGTCTCTGAAAAACAGAAGGAAACATGTTCATATTCAGGACCACACAGCATGTATTTTAGAGAAAAACTCTGCATGAATTCTATTCATCCATTAGGATTTTTTCTGGAGACATCGGATGTAAAGATCCGATATCGCCTCGTGTACAGAAAATAAAAACTGCCAAAATCAAAATAAAGGAAAAAAATAAATGAATGGCTGTGTTAATTCATGAGTATGCCATTTAATGCTCCCAAATGAACTAAATTTTTATATATATTTACTTTCCTATTTAATTTACAAAGTGCAGGTAGGTGGTTTTTTATAACAAGTATTATTTAATTTATTATTTATTTGCATTTTCTCCTGTATTTGCTTCCCCATTTATTTCTGTATTTTCCCTTTACAATTTCTTTTTATGTATCTGCATAAAATATAAACTAGGTAATTAATACGGAAACAAATTAACTTGAAATATAAATTAATTTCACATTTACAAATTATTTAATTCCTACTTTTATTTGCATGCATATAAAAACATTTATTCATTCATTTATTTTGATTGAATAAATAAATGATTCAATAAATAATGATGCAATGACATGCATGAAGAATACTAATAAAAATGTGACCTTTACGTTTGCATTAATTTTCCCTTTTATTAACCAGCTTTGCTAAATGAAGATGGGAGAAAATTCAAAGGGAAAACTAATAAAAAGGAAATAAACACATGAATTAATGCAAAGATAAATAAATACTGGAGCAAATCTTTGAGCACCACCTCTATGGAGGGCCAAAACTGTCCAAAATCAAAGAAATTAACTAATATGTTTTTTGCATTAGTAGGATTTAAATAAATTACAAAAAGTTATTTGCTTCTGATTTCATTTACCTTTGTATTAATGCCCCTCCTTATTTATACATCCAAAATTTTATAAGAAAATACAGAAATAAATCCGCTTTCAGAAAATAGACAAAATGCAAAGTGATTCAAAAATAAGCAATTTTTTAAATTATTATTTTTCTTTTTTACATAAAAAGATTTATTTTCAGAAACAGGGTAGAACAGAATGTAACAAAAAAAAATAATAAAAACTTTATATTCTTAGAAATATTTTAAAAAATACATGAGTGGGCTCACTTGGTGGATGCCAACAGGCTGCCTGGGCTGAAGGTAAATAAATACAGAAATAAATCCAATAATGCCTGCTTTTATTTCTATTTTTTTATTGGTGCATTTAATGGCATCTACATTTATTAAACGAACCATTTATTTATTTCCCTTTTTTTTTTTTTTTTTTTTTTTTTTTTTTTTTTTTTTTTTTTTTTTTTTTATTTAAAATTA
>VUQI01063347.1:14524-28523 GCA_015106735.1 Paratilapia polleni | reverse complement strand
TATTTTGATTTGTGCAGATTTGGTCCTCCACACACGTCTATAGACACCTCTACAGCTGAGATCTCCAAAGGGGGTGACTCGCACTAAAACAACCACAAACAGGAGCACAGGCCGCAGGAGACACGAACATTAGATTTTTAGGTGAACTTTAAAATGTGGAAATCCAACAGTAAACGTCCCTCATCAACTAAAGTCCACAGCAGAGCCGTCATGTTTTAATCCTGAAGGATAATTGGGCACATTACTCATCGGACAGGAATGCTTTTATCGAGCTTTAATCATGAGGACTGATTTAAAGAACATTATTCCCAAAGATAACAAGCAGAGGGCTGCATAATGAGAACAGACACTAATCAGTCCTAATAAGAGTTAGCATGCTGTTAGTGTGACGAGCTAAAGACGCCTAATAGCTCAAATCACTCTGAACCCAGAGTGACATGAAATCCAAGCACTGACGTTATGTTTTTGGAACTCCGGCTCCGAGTCATCTGAGCCATGAGCTAAAGGTATTTTTACAAGATAAATTCTGTAAGTGAAACCAGCCGCTCGTATGTGGACAAGTTTTAAGGAAGAGCACCTCCCCAAGTCCTCCTAAAGTCATTCACAGCCTCTTTAGGAGCCACAGAGACAGGAGGAGAGCATCGGGGTGGATCCGTGAAACAGATTCATCAGTGAGCCAAGCAACAAGACAGAAAAACATCAACGTTTCTCCTCTTTCTCCTCCAGAAGAGCTCAGCTCCCCTGCTTCAGAGCTTAGCTGCCTCCCAGCATTCTTGTTATCCACTGACCTGACAGGGTAAATAATCTGGGTCACACAGACCGAAACTGTCGAGACATCCGGGTCATAAGAGCCCAGATATCAGCCCTCCTTCAGTTCACAACAAAATGGAAGAAGCAGCATCAGTGAAACTTTTCATTTGTGAGTTTTTTCTTTCATATATTCCCATGAAAATGTGAGTGAGAATACAAGTGGCGGAAATGAGCTTCCTCCAAAGGAAGTCTGGGCTCAGCCTGAGAGACAGGGTGAGGAACTCAGTGATTTGGGAGGGACGGTTTGGGTGTCTGACTAGGATGCCTCCTAGATGTGGTGTTCCTGGCATGTCCTGCTGGGAGGAGAGCCCGGGGCACCTCCAGGACACACCGCAGAGATTATATCTCTTGTCTGGCTAGGGAACACCTTGGTGTCCCCCCAGGAGAGCTGGAGGTGGGTGGCCAGAAGAGGGAGGTCTGTGCATCTGTGCTTAGACTGCTCCCCCCAAGACCTGGACCCAGATGATTGTCAGAAGATGGATGGATGAAGGAATGGATGGATGGATGTTTTTTCTCTAAGTAGTTTTGAGCATCTGTATGATGGGATATATCACAGTGTGAGTAAACTGCAGCAGTTTAATGTCTTTAACGTAGAGGAGCAAAAACCAGCATTGGTACCCTGGATGTTTGATCTGTTTCTGATAACTCACTGGAGAAAACTTCAAAAAGTGCATTCTGGGTAAACTTTGACGGCTTATGTCACCATGTGGGATAAGTCAGAGCATATGAAAGTCTCCTTTCATAAATGCTGATGGCCAGATCGACGGCTGACGTGACATTTGATTTAATCAGATAATTAAAAATCTTAATTAAAAATTTATAATCAGGCCACATTTCTAAAATCCCTTTATAGCAATATCTTAAAACAAAGATACTGTACCCACCGGCTTCAGAGCCCTGAGATTGTTCCCACTGATCCAGGAACAGGACTTTATAGTCCTTTATATTCTTATTTTTTAACCTGCATGTTTTCGGGCATTTCAAGATAAAAATACTATCTGATAATTATTCGAAGATCCTCCCCTCAGCAAACAGCTCACAGATGACCGTTTATAGGTGTGTCAGACATGCTAGCTTCACCTGGCGCCGTCACTTTGAACTGGACCTCTTAGCTGTTTTGAGTTTTCCAGCTTTGCATGTTTCTCCTGTTTTTACAGAAACGTCTAATCTCGCTGCGTCTCACGCGTTTCTCTGCTAGCTGCAGCTTGTAGCTGCATCACATCCTACCAGGCACTGGTAAAAATGAGGAGAAATATTTCTTCCAGACAAAAAATAATCACATAAATGATGTGATTCTTTTATAAATTCATGACTATTTGAATATTTGAAAATCCCACCCACTCCTAGTCTTTAATCCCATCAAATTTCACGGTGAAACTGGTGAATCTGTGCGTGGAATATGCAAACGAAGCTCTTCAGAGGAAGCCATGAAACAAGCAGTTGACAGTTGGTGGTTAGCTGTGGTTTCCTAAATTAATCAATGATCAGTTTTTCAGTTATGACCACCTTTGAGAAAAAAATAAAACCTCATTTTAAAAAAAACTTAAACCAGCATGCTTCACATTAGTGACTGTGAGAGCTGAGAAAAGTCAGGAAAAGCGGTTTAACTGCAGAGAGCGGTGAGGGTCCTTCGTGGAAAGAACAGGTAAGGTACCCAGAGAACGCTCTGTCCGGACATGCTGAGGCTGTCCTGCCTACACTGCCTCCATCTCTGAAGAACGAGGAGGAGGAGGAGGCAACAAGGCTATGTGCTGGTTCAGGCATCTCTCCTTATCCTGAACTGCTGTCACGACGTCTGAAAAGCACATATAAATATGAACCCCCCCCCCCCAGAGCCACCGATGGCTGTGAGTAGCTGCGAGGTCGTTAACTGGACTGGACTTAATGCGTCCTGCTCGGTGGCTGGGTTATTTTGGCTCTATGTGAGTGTGTGTCGCGTTCACGACCGGGATGACTGTAGTTCTTTGTGGAGAAGGCTAAATAAGGTCAGCGGAGCTTTGTCTGTGGCAGCGGGTTGTGTTTAAAGCATCAGCTGTCGAGGCTCAGCTGACCAGAATGTCCTGGGAGGACGGGAGGCGATGAAATCAGCCCCAATGGACCCGACAGGCGCTCCGAGGCAGCAGGGAGAGAGACTGAAAACTGAAAACTGGCTTTTCTACAGCTGGACGGGACTGTGTGTTGGTCTGAGTGCGTGTTCTGTCCGGGGATCTGTTAACAAAAACCTTGCGTGCTGTGCCAAGAGCTGACGCTGCCCCTTCATCATAACCACAAACACACCTAATCCCCTGCTCAGAGAAAGAAGGTTGCTTTGTGATGCTAATGATGACGCTGCTTCTGCAAGCAAGAAAGCAAAAACCCTCGATTGTCTCAGCACAATCAAACAGGATGTAACAACTCGCCAGAGAAGCACGGCGGTCTGTGAAGCTGCTCAATAGTTTAGAAAGAAGAGAAACCAGAGAAAAGCAGGGGAGGAGAATGAGTCAGTCCACAAAGGGGAAAATTACAGGGAGAAGTTTGGAGAAGGTTCAGTAAACAGTGTTTGTAAACCAGAAGTGCACGTCCACAGACCACTGCAGAGCTGACCCAAAAATCTGCACACAGCATTTTACGCTATTTGTTGCAGGGCTTATTAAAAGAGTCTGTTAACTCCCATTAAAGTGCTTGATGGAAGTGTAAAACAGAAAGGCTGATGGCCCTGAGAGCAGCCGATGCATTCCGACCAAACAACCTGAGATCCAACAGCTTCCTGGATCAGTAATGAAGGGAAATCAACAACAATGGGCGCCAAGACGGAGAGGGCAGGAAACAGATCAGTGTTTCCCACACAGAGACTTCACTTCACAGAAAGCAGGACGCTCAGGTACATTAACGCACACTCGAGGACGGGTGGGCGTCATCGAATGCAGGAATCCACACTGGTGCTCTACATCAATATGGACCGGTGTGTGTTTCCCTGCTAACTCCAGCTCAGGAGCCCACTTCAGCTCTCACGCTGAAGTAGTAAATTAGCCCCCCCAATAGAATATCTGAACAAGGTTCTAATTACTTTACTAAAAGTCTGAGATGAAAAAGATTCCTCCCATTTCATTAGCACTCTTACTGACTCAAGTTAACAGCAGCTCCCTCCTAAACTGTGACGGTTCTTCACTGCAGGAAAGTTTTTAAGCTCCAACTACATCTTCACTGCTAAGGGAGTCTTCATCTCAGAGTCTAAACCAACCGACAAGCACCTTCATATTCATCTGGCACACACAATGTGCTCCTTTACATCACTTTAAAGAAACCTTTTACTCATACAAAGTAAGGCTAGGAAAGAATATGTGCCAGGTTAAATTCTAAAGAAGTCACATGACTAAACTAGCAGAAAAAAAACAGACTCGACCAATCATTGATTCACCCAGTCACCCACCATGATTTGGTATAATTTTTAAGGCATTTAAAAGCAACATATCACCCATAAATTACTTTGCTTGCATGTTGGCAGTCACTAAACTGAAGCCTTACAATTCTCTGATGATACTCAGTTTGACTCATTTAGAGCAGACAGTGCTGACAATGAGGCTGCAGGGTGTTTGAAAGTCCAGAGAAACACAGGCCCCCACTCACAGGAAACTTACAGTACTTAGTAAAGTGTTGGTGTAAACATTCAACATACCAGCAGCTCCTCTCTCATTTCAAACTCAGTCCGAACACGCTGGTGAATCAGTACAAAGACGGTTGGCCAACAGTTACTCAGCATAGAAGTGTTTGCTGGGAAATCACACCATCCACAAAATACAGCTAACAAAGTTCTGATTTGGCTCTGAAGATCTGCAAGCGGCAGGGTCCCTCTAACCAGAACATGCAGCAGGTGAAGAACTGGTGCTTGCAGCTCACCAACAACAAGGTCTGCCACTGCCAGGTGAGGCAGCTGACCCCACGTAGGTTAGTAATGCTGCTCAAACATGTGGACATGAAGCTCTCGTTCTGTAAATATCCAGCAACAAAAGAGCCGTGACAAAGCTGGGGGGGAAACCTGGAGAACCAGATACAGTAGCTCTGCTGTAGCGCTGTGATCCAGTGAAGTGGAAGACCTACAACACAATGAGTCCATAAAACACCTCCTGGTGTGAATGAGACCAACATGGCCAAGATCAAAAACAGAAGGCAAAGCCAATTATCATGCAAGATTTGATGGGTGCACAAATAGAGACAAAACCAACACATCCTGTGTGTGAAAGTGCACCGTCTGCTCTGCAGCTGCCAAACGTCGGTGCGTCCACCTGAGCCATCAGATCAGCGCTCTCGTGTTTAAGGTTTTTCAGCCGCACCTGCAACAAAACATGTCTGACACCAACAGAAAGATCTGCAAGCGTTTCATTTACTGTACGTTAAACATTCAAACTGTTTGCATTACTTTAAAAATCTCCGGACGCAGAACCGTGCAATGACATGCTGCAGCTGGAAGGAACATTTCTATAAATTCTCGTCTGAGCCGGCACGCCGAGCGGAGCTGGCTGCTGCCCAGCTCCTCCGGCATCTGAGTGCCATGTGTGCACCTCCTGCTCTCATTCACTCCCCTCGGTCTCTCTCCTCAGTGGGCTTGTTCAGCTTTGTGGAGCTTCCAAAGACTCCCAGGCGTGCGTGAGTCACCGAGTTAAACAAGAACACTGCTGGCTGCTCGCAAAGCAGGATGTCCAAACATGGCTGCAGCGGCTCTCTGCACAACAATGACAACGATTTGTTTCTTGGTCCACAGCAGGAGAAACATCTCTTTATAGGCTGAATGATTTATATCTTTGTATTCTTATCAAAAGCAACACATAAATTACAAGAAAAAAAAAATATTTTGTAGGTCAAACAGACGTTGGTTTCTCTGCCATTTTCCATCTTTGTTCCTGCAAAGATGGAAAATACACCGTCTCACTGGGTAAATGGTTTTGAGGGGACAGTTCATATTTCTTTCAATGCGTTACCTGCAGCAGGTGGCAGCAGGCCACGCCCCCAAGCTAACACAGACCAATGCCGTGTAGAACTGCGGACACGGATTTTACACATTTGAAACAATCAGTATGGGCTTCAGTCAACGCTGCATTTAGAACATTTTGACCTTTTTTTACCTGCCATCAGACAGGAAGTGGAGGTGTTAGTCTCCACCAGACTCCATTCACAAAAACAAGAAATGGTATCAGCAGTTGTTAGTTTTATGTAATAAAAACAAAAGTAATGTCCTGATCTCCACTCCTTAAAAGCTGTAAACCACACAACCTGCACATGAACTCAATCAGCTGATTGTAGCACATTGTGCAGATATGTGAAGAACTTGTAACGCAAGTGACAACATAAATGTTTGATTAATAACTGTAATGTGATTACAGTTCTCATTTAGCCACTGGTAAGCACTGGAAAAGATTATTCTTGTGAACTAAAGTTAGGTGTAAAAAAACATTTTAGTAAAAACTAACTACAATAAAATCAAAACATACGGAAATATCTTTAGTTTTTGGTCAAAGTTGTTATCACAATCAGCCTGATGAGGCGTCAGTGTGGCATAAAGAACAACTTTATTGCTTGACTGATACGTTTCAGCTTGTGGCTTCATAAAAAATATACATATATCATATACACCGATCAGGCATAACATTATGACCACCTGCCTAATATAGTGTTGGTCCCCCTTTTGCTGACCATACACAACAAACTGTGATGCATCAGTGAGCCTTGGCTGCCCATGACCCTGTCGCTGGTTCACCACTGCTCCTTCCTTGGACGACTTTTGATAGATACTGACCGCTGCAGACCGGGAACACCCCACAAGAGCTGCAGTTTTGGAGATGCTCTGACCCAGTCGTCTAGCCATCAGAATTTGGTCCTTGTCAAACTCGCTCAAATCCTTACGCCTGCCCACTTTTCCTGCTTCTATCACATCAACTTTGAGGACAAAATGTTCACTTGCTCCCTAATATATCCCACCCACTAACAGGTGCCATGATGAAGTAATCAGTGTTATTCACTTGACCTGTCAGTGGTCATAATGTTATGCCTGCTCGGTGTATATCAAACATACAGTGCTGAACAAATTTATTAGCCCACCTGTCATTAAAACAAGAAAACACAAATATTTTAGAAATCTATCAAAAACTTGTTTAAAACTAAAGCTTATATTGCTTTTATGTCCTTTGCTGCAGTCTCCTTTGTTACAGAGTTCCAAACAGTTTCCAGCTGTTCCCAGAGACCTGCTTTAGATGAAACTTTTGTGTGATCTATCTTTGAAGCCACTAAATCCGAAATCTGTCCAATAGGAAGTCTGGACTTTGACTTGGCCAGTCCATCAGTTCCAGTACTCCAGATTCCTTTTTCTTGGTCAAACAGTTTCTGCACAGCTTTGAAGTTTGCTTGGCTAATTGTCTTGTTGGTATATGAACCCACGACCAATCAGTTTCAGTCCAGCAGGGATTCCATGATGCACCGAGACGTTGTGGTAGACCTTCTTGTTCATGATACCATCACTAATTTGCCCACGCCGTTTCCAGAAATGGAACCACATACCATGATGGAATCGCCACCGTGTTTCACTGTGGGTGCAAATGCATCTGGCATCAAAACGTTCTCCAGCTTTTCTGTAGACATAAACACAGTGATGCTGACCGAAGAGTTCAAACTTGGACTCGTCCGTCCAGAGTACCTTCTTCCAGTCATCTACAGTCCTGTGTTTGCACTCCCTGGCAAATCTGAGGTGTTTCTAGATATCTGAAGGCCTCAGTAATGGCTTCTTAGGAGCTATTCTTTCCTTTCAGCCTTGTTCCTTCAGTCATCTGCTTAAGGTCATTCTGGAGAACTCCTCAGACTCTGATCTAGAAGCATTTATCTCTGCCTGAACATCAGCAGCAATCTTCCTTCTCTCTCTAGTAATTAAAATCTTCAGGTGCCTGACATCTGCTTCAGTCAGCTTTCATTTTCTGCCTCTTCCTTGGTGCATTTTGTAAGTACCAGGCAATCGTCTCCAAAGCATACCTGACCACACTGTGAGAACACTTTGTCTTTCCCTCTTGTCTCAAAGACCATCCAGCATCATAAAGTGCTTTAATGTGGACTCTTTTCTTTTCAGTGAGTTCTCCACGTTTTACCGTTTTGAACAGGAGTGAGGAATTTCAAACTGAATTCCCGTTTTTATACCCAGATTTGAGCCGGTACACTGGACTTCTCTGAGAAGTCAGAAATGAATCAAGCTAATTTGCCCATCCAACCACTAAAACTAATTTTTCTGTTCAGGAATGCAAGTAAATAACTGTAATTTGGCATCTTAATAAAAAAAATAATAATGTGCTTTACTATTTTTTTCAGCTTTTTTATACAACAGTAAATTTGAAAATTCATGGATAACAACAATAATTATATTTTAGCATTAAAAATATCATTTTGATTAAAGAGCTTGTGCATACTGATGCATTAACCATTACAGAAACAAAGAAAATGATGTAATTACCAACACTGTTAATTTAGGGCAGCTGTGGCATAAACCTTACACTGGGTGGTGGTCTAATAAATTTGCTAAGCACTGTAAATATCCACCAATAAGCCACCGGCAAGGATATATATGGATAGGGTCATGTGGTTTAAAGGCAATCACTGTCCCTGCAAATGAGGAAATTGTGTATGTTGGATGTATATGATTGGTTGGTTTATATTTGTTTACTCAGTACCTGTGCTGTTTAAAATGTTACCTGTAATATGTTTTATGACTCTGATGAGGACACGCACTGAAACGTGTCGGTCAAACAATAAAGTTTTTCTTTGACCTCCTCGGGTTTATCTTCTTCTCTGTGCACCTTTTAAAACAGGCGAGGTGTGCCAGAAACCTTGACTCTGTTTCTTAAAACCTCAATTTTATAATTAAAAAAAATAATAAAAATAACACTGAAACTTATAAAAACTAAACTGAAGTGATCAAACACACTCTGACAACTATCTGAAACTAAACCAAACTGAAAACTATTAGAAATGACAAAATACAAAACTAGAACAGCTCTGTCTCTTGGACATGTAAAAGCTTTGAAATTCAAATTATAACCAAAAACCCAACAAAAAAAAAAACAACTCCACTAACTTCAAAACGAGCCAACCAGATGTTTCAAAAAATGCTTTCTGGGTTTTAGGACTCATTCCTGCAGCACTGTGTAAGGGTCTGGGTTAAATAAGCAATCCAGCATCAACTTTAGGAACTTAATTTAGAAGAAATGTGAAAACATTTTTCCCCCAGCGTGACCCGCTGTGAAGCGTAGGGCACAGGAAGGGTCCAGTGGAGCTCCTTTCTATCTCGGGTCTGTCAGCCGGTGCGAATGAGCAAAGCTTTGGGGGATTTCTGGCTTTGCATTCCATCGTGCTGCAGACACCGAGAGCCTCACAAACCCTGACTGCAGCAAATTCCAGCAGGACTCCACCGACTGGGTCTGACTCACCGTCAAACAGGCAGATAAGGCCTCTGTTTGGGGGGCGAAGACAGTTAAACAGTGTGAAGTCTTCAGTCTCATGACACAGTGACACCAATCCACACTGAAGTGATTCACCAGCACCAGATTCCACCCATGATCTGAAATTCAGTCCCTTCAATAAAGCCTTTCAGCAAACACACGGCCTCTGAACTGAGACGCTTCTAAAGGCTGTTTACAGTTTAAGGGCCTCGCTGGTCACAGTGCACATCACTTTCTGAGCTGCTAATACCAAAAACAACCAGCTTATATCCGATGATGGCAAAACAGTGCCATTCGTCCAACTGCAGCAAATCCCTGAGAAGACTTTCAAGGGGAACATGATTCAGTATCTGGCCTCAAATAGACGGTCCACAGAGAAAACAGCTGAAACATAAATGTAGGCCAGAGGGAACCAAAAAACAAACATCCGTGTTTCTTGGCCTGCGTGTTGTACAGAAAAGCGCCGGGCACAAAGCCAACCAAGACTTTTTATTTTCTGACGTGACTCAGATGGAGCAAAAAGAGATGCTTCAGTTTCAAGAAGAAGTTTCCTAAAGATAGATATATGCTATGGCTGCATGGCCAAACAGTCAACAAAGAAGAGAAACAGCGCTCCACCAGCTGTGTTCCAACCCAGTGGTAAAATAACCCTGATTGTGTCCCTAATGCAGCGGTACTTTACATCAGTGCTATGTAAAGTGGGGTCCTCGAACACCAGCCAAGGCTCCTGAGAATTATTTGCTATACATCATGTAAATGTGCTGTATCATTAAAAGGTGCATATTTACAAATGAGGACCAATTGAACAAGCATCTTGTGTCAATTAGTCCCTCCGGAGGTTGGGCACTGGGCTAATAAATTAGAGACTATCCAAGTCCATAAGGGGCTGTTTTTTGGGGATTTTTTTTTTTTTGGTCTGCATAATTTTCGTTAATTTTTTTTTGCTAATTTCATGCTCTGCCTCGTTTATCAACTCAGTAAATAATTAACTTATAAAGTGCAGTTGCTGGATAGCGCCACAAGGCAGAGCCTCCTTCCTTTTTATTCTGTTGTTTTAATTGTACACAGACAACAGTGGAGATTCTCATTATGTATGACTAGCTGAGGCCTCAGTCCCACAGGCCTAGAGACCAGTCAGTGACCCCCTGGCAACCAACGGTCGTTAGGTAAAAATGTGTATTCTGCTAAAGGTTGGCGAGTGGTTGCTGGAGGTTGCTGGCAGCCACTAGCATGAAATTGGTCACAAAGAGGTACACGGTGCTGCACCAAAAACGTCCATGTGATATCTCTGTTTACTAGCAGGTTGCTGCAGTTGCCAGCAGTTTGCATGGAAGATGCCAACTTGTCTGCAAGCACTCACTAACCACTCGCCAAGCAGTAACTGTGAAATGTGCAATGCAAACTATGGGTGACCGTGGTAATCTACTAGCAACCAAAGCAATCACAAGAAGGTTTTTGGTACAGCACACTCTTTGCACCTGATTTCACCTGGCAACAGCCAACAACTTCCAGCACCAACCGGTTAGGAAATACAGATTTTTCCCTAGCAACTGGAGGTTGTCAGCGGTCACCGTCTGGTCTCTGTGGAACTGAGGCGTAACGTGGTGCTGTGGAGACCTGGCATTGTACGGTTCATCTTAAGTTCTGCAGAACAAAGCAGCAGAGCAGAAGTCTCCATGAACAGGACAGTAAGCTGGGTAAGTTACTCGTGTGCTGCAAGTTTTTTTTGTGCTGACACCACCACACATTACCAGCTGTGCACCCTGATCATGTGACATATGTTATCCTGCATCCGATTACCTCACTTAGGTCCCTCGGCTCGATAGTTTTATATTCTTTTTTTGCAGCTGTGTGTATTGCCAGTTGTTTGAGTGTGGGTTCAGACCAAATGTGAAGTTTTTGCACCATCAGTTACTACGTTTATGTAAAGACACAAACTGATGTATTTTGCACTGGCTGCCAAAAAACCCCCAAAAACCAATTCTCCTGTGGAGGACATGCTTACTGACGCCGTCTGTGGTCAGCTGGAGAGGTATGATACAAGAAAATTGTCAGAAGAAAATGAGAGGGTTTGGAGAAAACTAAGTAAAATCATGAAGTTTGAAAAATAGGTTTTTGTTAACTGATTCCAGCTATCATGGTACTCTGGAAAGAAGTAGTTCTCCTGTTGGCTGTTAGGGGCGAACAGTTGGAGCCAGCGACGGTATTCACGAGTAACCCGAGGAGAAACTTTGCATTTGGTCTGAACAGCCACGACACGGACAGCTGGAAATAAAAGAGATATTACACAACCCTTGTTCTAGTCCTAATCCCACAAACATAACCTCTGATATGTTGCAACGCAGCACGTCAGACTGTCATGAAATCACTCGCTTCTCTCAGCTAGCTGACCAGGAACTCGTGATGGAAATTAGCTTTGACGCTACATTAGACACCAATTTTTCCAACTGTTACTTCTGTATGTGTCCTGCTACACATAAACAAACTACATGGCACCATTATCATCTCCCTGCTTAGAGTGCACATCTTCAAATACACCAGGTAATCAGTGCTGGAACAATGAGGAGGTCCTTGGAGAATGTTATCCTCTGTAACAGCCCTGGAGCCCCAAAAATGTATAAATAGTTCTAAATGGCATGTATGTGAGTAAATTTAGGCCATTCAAATAAGTGAATAGAGCTGTGAATATATGCCTGTAACGATTAAGGTAATAAAACTTGAGGACAGTGTTTAACCACTGCTTTCCATCATGATCCACTCCCTGTGCACTCAAGGCTTACATGAAGGATAATCTCCCACTGCTATGATATTAGCATTTTAAATTCCTGCAATGGCATGCTGCCAGCTGGAAGCAGGAATGCAGAGTTCATTCCTATAGAGCCGGAGATCGAGGTCAGAAACAACCTGCAGCAGCTGTTCCTTCATCCTGAAACGACCTCAGAGCTGAAACTAAAGAGTTTTCATCTGAAAGAGAAATCAGTTTTAAATGTGACCACACTCCTCACACACAGCGCTGAAGAGCGCTGACGTTTTCCCGGTGCAGATGACCAGTCGTGTGTCGAACATTTTAAACTTGGAGGGAAGTCCGGACAGGAGCTCCATTCATGCCTCGACACGACAGCAACGAGCGGCTGCAGCTTCAAAGCTCGCCAGCATGAAAGCTTCTGGGAAACCACAGCGTGCTCTCCTGCTCCAATCAGCAGCCTCGAACACATTTACACACAAACGACATAAAGAAGACTTGAACCGGCCTTTCATTGGTGGGTAAAAGGGGTGACTCATCTCTCCTCTGAGGGTATCTGGGCAGCTCCAAACCTGAGGGCTGATGAGAGAGAAGATGACTAATTCTGGTACGCCTGGCTGAGTTGCCCCCTTTGTCCTGGGTGAAGCTATTTATAGGTCTGTGTATAACGGGCCGATGATTTCAAGACAAAGGGGGCCACATGTTTGGGGGGGGGTGTGGACAGATGTGGATCTTTGTGTTCTCCCGCTGTGGCCGAGCAGCTACGTTCATGTTCACGGGCGCTCGTCAGACAATTTCCGTCCTTTCATCTCAGAGGGAAAGAAAAACATGAGCAACAAAAACCCTCCAAAGACAGTCAGACTACAGAGAAGGAAGCAGCTTAAAGGGGCAGTTCACTGAAGAAACCTGCTCCAATGCTGTTTATCCATCAGGACAGTTTGGGTGTGAGTCGCTCAGTGTGGGAGATATCAGCTGTAGATGGGGGTGGACTCAAAAACTCAGGCCAGGAATGTGACTCCATCCCAGGCTGCTCTGTTTGCACAAAGACTGCTAAGTCTGTGCTGCAGATCTGTGTCAATTAGGGCTACAACAAGGCCAGAATTCACTTTAAAGATATTATTAAACTGTGGGGGAAAAGGAGCAACAACGCCACCAGTCAAAGTCTGCCTTATCCTTCTTTAGTCTATTTTTAACTTTACTGGCAGATGATTTAAACTCCAAATGTGAGATAACCAGAGCTGCCCACAAGCTTGAAAAACAGAACGACTGCACATACATTTATGATATATTTGATGTTATGACGATGGTATCAGTGGTTACGCTCAGCAGCCACGCCCCCAGAGTTGATAGAATGTGTAACTACTTTCTGATTTTTATGAGTTTTCAAAATGCACCAACATGAGTACATACAGGTGTGAAAGGTGAGTTTAGTCTTTTAAAAACAGAGTGAGATGGAGTTCAGGTGTGTGTTTGTGCTTTAGGCCGAGCTGCTCTCTGATTGGCTCTTATTCTTCAGCATTTAGCTGCATCTTTGGGTCTTTTTCTTTGTACTCTCTCCATCTATCCTCCATGTTTCCTCTCCTTCTGATAACTTAAACATTATCTTTAGAGATGTAACTTGATGTGGAGATTCTGAGAGGTCCATCAACTCCTTCCTGCTTGTCATAATATCGCTGCTCAAGTTGAACATTCACGACGGGGCAAAATGACCTTCAGACTGTGGGAAGATGTCCCGGTGCTGCTGATGGACAGTTTCCCTCTCTGGAATATAACAGAGGTAAAGGGTCTGAACCTTGTTGTGCTCAAAGCACCAAAAACTACAACTCAGCTCAGAGTTTCTGGCAAACATTTTCTGGGGTTTATTAACCGCTGCATGAATGACGTGGTGGAGCTGTACCTCGATGATGCTGCCCTGCAGATCAGCGTGCTTTTTGTGCTCCTGGATTTGAAATCACGGTCAAAGGAGCCAGTTAGAAAAAAAGGGTCATTTCTGCCC
>VUQI01063347.1:0-14504 GCA_015106735.1 Paratilapia polleni | reverse complement strand
CCCCCCTTCATCAGAAAACAGCAGCTCTCTATGCAACAGTTAGGTGGCGATAATATCACCCTGATGCCTCTAGAACATTTAATATTTTGGTGCATTTGATGATATATTCATTTATTAGCTGAGTCATTTCTTTATTTAGTCAGATTTTGGCAGTCCACACATGGCGAGTGCCGTTCAGTCCCATAATACTGACGACACCGCAGATATCTCCAAAACTGGACACTTAAATAATGCAGACCAGAGGTGTGAAACTCAACTGAATGCCCAGGGGCTGCTCAAGTATGGCCAAACTTGTAATCACAATTATTTTAGTGAGTACTGAGAACACGATTACGTCACATGATTAATCACACACTTTGGAAAAACAGCTGGTTTAAAAATCGTGTCAATTTAATGGTGAATTTCCTTGAACTCTAATTTAACTGAAAATAAATAAGAAAGACAGAAAGACCCGAACTCAACATGAAACCACCCAGCAGGGAGTGAAGTGAAGGACAGCTGGGGGGCTGGAAGACAAAACAAGAGCAGCACAATAATCTTTATCTCAGTTAGCTTGTTTTATTTGGGCCACGCTGCAAAGGTGGAATCACATCGGGGTCACACATACAATTTTGTTCCCATAAAAGCCTCCACAAATCAACCACAAATCAATGAACTGTGAAACCAAGCACGGCAGCTACTTTCAGCATGAGCCAGTAACAAAATGCATCCTCATCCTCTAATCTGGGCTGGATTCAGGTCTGCAAAGGGACAGATTTGACAGTTGGTCCAAGATGACTGTGAACAATGATCTTCCCTGGACGTTGGTGACCAGGTGTCCTGCTTTATGAGGTCCTCCGTCCCACATATTGATTGGCAGCAATTTACATATGTAAACACACATGAATCTCACAAGAAGCAAAAGAGAAACATGCTGACCCATCCATGCATGCATCCCTAAAATAACAGCCTAAACAGTCAGTGTGATGCAGAAAGGGAACAGAGGGGTCATGAGACCAAAGATCCATATTTGCTGTTTGGATTTACTTAGAAAGAGCTGAGCATAAAATACAGCAGTCCTCCATATAATCAATGCCAGACCTGTAACCTCCTCAGTTTGTGCGTTTAAAGGTGGATTTATCAGCATCTCATCTGCCTGCGAGTGAAGTCCACCTTTCCTCAGACATGCAGTGAAAGAAGCAGGCCTGGACCTGGCTCTCATTCATCTGCACGATCAGGCTCTGTCTCCTGAAAAGTTTCCTTTTTGCTTATTGTTGACTTCACCAGCTGAGTGACCCTACAAAGAAAAGCGTTTTCGCGAATCCCTGCAGTCCTCAGCTCAACCTAATAACTTCTGCTCTGCTGCAGGACCGCGGGACGGTTCCCACAGACGCCCGTTTCACTTTAAACTTCACTAAAAGTAACTCAAACTATCTGAAAGTTTTCCAGACGTGCAGAGACCCGCAGGCCTCCTCCTCTGCAGGCTCCGCAGGCTTCCTCATGAAGCCGCTTCCCGTTAGGCTGCAGGAAGGAAAAAAGTACTCACAGAATGGTGGTCTGAGGAGAGACTGCCGGCACGGTCTCCAGGTTCAGATGCATACATCTCACGGTGGTTCGGAAACACAAGCAGCGGCTCGGACAGCAGAGCCCGAACCGCGGACCCACAGAGAGCAGCAGCAGCAGCGCGGAGGCCCAGAGAAGGAGCCGAGGAGAGGAGAGGAGGGCAGCCCGCAGCGCCATTTCTAACCGAGAGCCGAACAGGAGCACCGAGCGACCAGCTGCCCCCTCACACACACACTGAGAGGAGGAGGAGGAGGAGGAGGAGGAGGAGAGGCAACACGAAGGCAGAGAGCAGTGGGGCAGTGTTACAAAGTCCAGCTGCACCTTAAAATCTGACATGTTGGCTTTACTTCAAAACATCGAGTTTCCTCGAAAGAATTAAGCCAACTTAAAAGTTCCACTAACTTATTATTTTCACTGTTCCACACTAAAGAGGATAATAAAGGCTGCAGTTCCTCTGACGTCCACCAGAGGCTCCAGCAGTTTGAGCTGGAGCTCAAACTGCTCCCATAGACTCCCATGTTAAAATGTCCAACTTTACAGCAGAAATAAACATGTTTACAGCATGATACAAAAACAGCTAATGTCCCCCTTCATAACCACTGTTTGTAACTCACCTGTTTAAATTGTATTAAGGCTTAAAGTTTGCATTATTGGGGGCGTGGCCTCTTTGACTGACAGGTGGATGGCGACACAGGCGGCTGTAGCTGCTTGAAGAGTGAGAACGGAAAGAAAAAAGTGAACTGCGAAGGAAGCCCAAACCACCGATCTGTCGCTCTGAAGCAGGAATTTATTAAGGTAACAGTTTTTATGTATTTCAAACAGCAGTAACAGACTACATCCACTTCCTCAAAGGGAATCAAACCAAGCACTTCAAAATACAGGAAGTTCGTCGACCTTCACAAAATGCACTCCCAGATGTTCATCTGTTAGCCGGACTAACGCCAGCAAACAAACGCTACACCAGAGAGAAAAGGGCCGCAGGAAGCAGTCACAGGACCGATCACTGCAAGACACAAACTGTCAATTTCAAAAAAGAATCTTATTAAAAATTTCCAGCACACAATAAACATCAGTTTAATAAGCTCAGTGTAAAGCAGTCATGCAGCAGATTTAGGTCTCAAACAGAGACATGAATGTTAAAAAAAAGGAACACCTGCAGCACTAAACAGAGCTCCACTATAACAGCAAACTTTAGAAATACCTTACTCACACCAGAGCAAGGCTGGCATCTTCTCACCCTCCAAAGAGAAAAACTGCCCCCCCCTCCCCTAACTTCACATCTTCTCTGCCAGTCAGCGTGCAGGGAGCTGAAAACCAGCAGGAGCCGCTGGTTACAGCTGCTGCCTGTCAGGTCCTGTGTTTGAAAACAGTTTCAAACCCTGCAAAATGACCGAATGTGAAGAAAGAACCATCTGAAACACCTCAGTGTTCTGCTGAAGAGATGTCACCTGAAGCTGATCTAGGCTGTGGGGTCAGGGCTCTGACGGCAGAACAAGAAACAAAAAAAAGTCTTTTTTTTTTTGTTGCAGTCAGCACAACTTTGTAAGAAAATGGAGCGTAAAAAGTGGCAACCTTTGCATTTTAACCCAAACCACCATCTTTTCCTACAACCAACCAAACAGAAGTTTTATGATAATTGTTCATAAGTGTAAAAATCTGCCTGTGTGGGACCTGAACTGTGGACTCTGGTGTGAGCAGCAAAATGTTTCACACCTCCACCAACTGACCAGCTGATGGTTTATCAGTTACGGTCTTGTATCAGAAGGCTGGTGAATGAATCGCTCTCTTGTTCACTATGTTGGCAGACGTCATGTATGTAAAGTCCTGCCTTATGGGACGTGCACACAGGAAGAGACTAGCTGTGATGTATGTTTAATTCTGGTAGGTATTAAAAGGCTTCATTCTGATCTTTTATTAAAGCCACAATAACTGGACCTACAAATGAAAAATGAAAACTGTGAAATAAGAGGAGTGAATTTTGTGTCAGGCAAAGAGAAAAAACCTGGAGAGTGGGGCAGGAAGGCATTTATAGATGTATGAAGGGGGGAGTGCATGAGGTGTGGTCCTGCACATCTCCAGTTTCTCTGATCAGAATGTGTCCAGGATTATTTTTTTATGATACGACTGAAGTCAAATGACCCGTTTGCATCCATGTTTGTCCAGGCTTCACTTTGGACCTTTTGGATATCAAACATCTTCACTTCCTCATTTTATCCAAGAAGAAATGTGGGTGAAAATCGGTCATAATTCATTCAGACGGGCAGGCTAATTAAAACAATTATCACAGGAAATATCACAGTACAAAGTCTGGAGTAAAACCATTTAAATATTTGCAGGAAGCAGCTCAAACATCACCTGCAGCATCATCACGGTCAGGTGTTTCTTTGTGAAATGTTTGGGTTTGCTGACATCTGCTGGAAAATGTGGAAATGACACCTCATATCAGTGCATGCTGAACTTCACAGGACTGACACAGTCACGGTGCATCTTTATTATACTTGTCAGCATTTTCAGTGAACCTTCAGGTTTTTTAAAGATGTGCTTGTTTGTGTTTGTGCTTTAAAAACTGTTTATTGAGCTTTTATTGGTCAGTTGTTCAGTATTTGTTTACCAGGGACCTGTTCTGCGTTTTCTTATTTCCTGTCATTATCTCCTGTTCCAAACGATGGATGTTCATATGAAACATGACCAAAGTTTATAATAATGAGCTCAGTGTGTGTCCAGTAATCCCTGTGTTCCTACAGATGAAGTCACGTCACATTTCAGAGACTTTAAGACTTTTTAAAGCCACTTGGATGAAATTTAAGACCAACTTTACAACAACCAAAACTGAAGAAAAACACAGCATCAATTAAGTGTTGTTAGGGTCTCCAGCTTCATTATGATTCTAATTTTGTAGTTTTCTTTCTAATTATTTTTTTTTCTGTATGTTCGTTTCCACAGTGGGTTTGTGTGTTTTAGTTTCAGTGCTATTTGTGAGGAGACGTGTTTTCGATTTTAACACACAGACACAGCACTTTGTGAAGGCCGCTCACTCAAAGTCACGAAACATCCCACATCCTGATAAACATCTGCACCAAAGTCTCACTGGGCAAGTTGTGAGAAACAAATCTGACCACACCGACAGAGACTGAAACTAAAGATATTTCCTCTTTTGTTTTTTTAATTTTAGCTTTGTGGAAGATTAAAAGGACGATTCTCCATGTTCCAGCACCATCCAGTATTCCCATTTTTTAACCATTTTCTTCTAACAGTGCGTACGCACAAATCAGCGATTTATCAATATTTTCGTACCTGAATTTGTTTGTACCTTTCAAACAAATTAACGAGTCCCTCTGACCATGCGTACGAACGAACAGCGCAGCTGCTTAGGAAATTCAAACACGTCTTTAAAATTAATACTACTACTAATATTATTATTATTATTATTTACAGTTTTACAAAACACCATGAGCCACAAAATGCTCAGAATGAAATTTAAATAACAAACTAAACACTAAGTGGAAAGGTGTAGACTTTAACCTGTTAATTTAAACATATTCCCCACTCCTTATCTCAGCTCATCTTATCTTGAATGATCTTATGTTTCATTAAAATCATTGCTGGATGTCAGCACTTCAAATTTCAAATTCAAATTTCATCCCAGGGATGCCGGAGAATGTGGGGTTTTTTTTGACTTTCACTGCAGTGACTTTCTCATCTCCAGCTGACAGATCTCGTGCTCCTCGTCCTCCACCTGTTGTCTTCTTTATCTTGCAGTCTGTTAGTCTTTTTTCAACTTATTTCCTTATACAGAGAAATGTGGGTGTGGCCGTATGCAGATTGCAGCAGCAAGCACGAGCCCGTTGATTTAGAATGAGACTAATTTACTAAGAGACGCATGGCAGTAAGAACAAAATTGTCATTTTGCATGTGAAGTCATTTTTTGTGCAGGGTACGAACGTTTCCACGCAAAAATCAGTAAATGAGGCCTAATGTTCTCACCAGCACGTCCCGCTCCAACCTGGCCAAGGAGCTGGAGAAGTACTCCAAAACCAGCTTCGACTACAGCGCCTTTGATGGCAGCAACAACCACCAAGTGTACGGGAAACGGGCAAAGTTCACAGACACAGGGACACGTCCCCCAAAGCGTATGATGGTACGACTTTACAGCAACAGGAAATCTTGACTTGTTTTCTCATTTCTTCTTCTTGTTTTTTTGTTTTGTTTTTCAAAAGTCTGCTTTTTTTATTTTTATTTCAGTTAACTAAAACACCGAGGTTTTGGTTCACTAGAATAACCTCGCTCCAGCTGTTTTCTTGAACTCCATGAAGTTCGTGTCAAACATTAAAGCAAACGCACCTTTGTTGACATCCACAACAAGCCTGTCTGAGATGGACCGGGCTGATCCAAACTCAAGAGTCCAGAGACATTGTTCGGGTTTCCACTGCAATGATTCCCATCGTACTGAGTTTCAAACTGTGCACAAAATACAGTGTCCAGTACAGCTTTCAGCCATTTCACAACATCTTGGTTGAACAGTTTATTTATTGAATTTGTGAATTTATACTTAGCGTCCCGGCTGCAGGACAAAATGTGGTAAAATGACTGGCATTTATGCAGTGTTTTCACACACACACACACACACACTAATGAGAGGTTTAGCATCTTGTTAACACAAGAAGGGATTCAGCCGCTGGGTGACACAGGTTCCTGAGCCACTGCTGTTCATTAATATATTTACAATATTACAAAACTTTTCATAAAATTTTGCTTCCCGTGTCCTAAAATTTTTAAGATGTTTGAAACATTGATTTAAGACATTTTACTACAATTTAAGACCTTATTTTTAGATAAATTAATTCAGCTCCCTTTAAGACTTTTTAAGGATCTGCAGGATCTTTATTTGTATGATGTCATAGAAAGGGGATATCCTGATATGGTCATGTCAAATAAAAAAGCCCCACCCACCTGCTGTTCAGATCTTATGTTTCTGAGGGACAGCCAATCAGAAGAAAGTTGCCTTGAACGGGGAGGAGCTAAATTATGAGATGAAGAAGGATTATTTTAAGATGTGAATCATGTAAAGTTGCTTTAGTGGAGTCCAAGAATAAAAATATAGAAGAGGAAATGAGCAAAATGGGTCCACTTTAACTGTAAGAATAAATAAAGCTACTGTAACTCATACTGTTTATACTAATCAACCGTTCTCACCGTGTGGAGCTCTTCTGTGAAACCCATTATCTGTGACCTGAGAGAAGCCCGGCAGTTTTCGATGGATTTCCAGCAGCTCCCTGTATTGAAGCTCCTGGAAATCCATCCATATGGAACAGGAAGTCTGCTCAGTGTCAGTCCAGGGTCCCCTGTCCATGGTTCCTGTATTGTGTGGGTCAGAAGCATTTGTTTCTGCTGTTGCTGGAACACCACACTGTGTCATTCTTTGCATTTCCACCTCTAACAATGCTATCTCATTGCTATTGTTAACACTTCCATAACCTGACAGGCTGGAGGCGCAGATTAACTGTGGATGCTTTGTTTCAGCACATTCTGGTTTCCTCGGTAAACCAACAGATTGAAATGGACTTCTGTGGAGCTTTAGTCAGAATATTCAGCTCCATCAGGAAACATCAGTACACTGTCCCCTAGTTTACTCCATCAGTCTTCTCAGTTTAAGCAACCATAACACCACTGAAGCCTCCTGGGTTGTTCTTTAATCACCTGAAGTCACCTGATGACCTGTCACTGATGAAGAGTTAAAAAGAAGACACATATTTCTTAAGTTTCTTGCTGTCTGTTCCTTTATCCTGGTGATTCGATGAGGCTCTTCTTATATCCATCCAGGTTATAAAACAGTCTGCAGTCATCTGCAGACTGTTTAAGTGGGAAACCAATGAAATATGAATCATATCTTATCCGGTCTGAGCTGTCAGATGGAGCCATTAGCCTGCAGCTAATGTTTAACAATAAAACTCAATTTGCCTTGTAAGTTCAAATCAGGCTTCTTTCTCATCTGTGGCCTGACAGGAAGACGGGAACCAGATGAACTAATAGATGAGGGCAGGGACTCCCAACCAGGGGTACAAGTACCCTGTGGCAGACACTCGAAATGAGTGAATGTGAAGAGGTCTGAGCAGGGATGTTAACAGCTAAAAGCAGATAAGTATTAGTAAAAGACAGTCAGAATCAGTGCATGAATGATTTACAGAGATACGTGACAGTCAAAAAGTAAAAAGAAAAAGGCTGGAATAGGTCTCTAAAAGTATGGCTAACAGCCAGGTGATCATGTCACCTTAAATTATCAATTAAGGCAGAAATTAACCCATGAGCTAAATGTATGGTTAGCATCTATCCACCCATCTTCTTCTGCTTATCCAATTCAGGGTCATGGGGGGGGGCTATCCCAGCTGTCACAGAGCAAGAAGCACCTGGACAGGTCAGTATGGCTAGCAGCTGAAATTTTTAGGTAAAAGATAAATGCAATGAAATAAAATAACTGTTAGCTAAACATATGTTGGGGAGTTGAATAAAAAATCATTTTTAGGCTGAACTGTGTGTAAACTCTCTTTATTGTTTGCTCCCTACTTTGAAAATGAGTCAGTGGAAGGAGAGAGAAGCAGGAAGAGAAGGAAAGATCTGGGAGTGTGCAGCTCAGTGGTAAACTCCATAAAAGTCACGTGGCTTCATCAGCAGGGTCTAAACAGAAGAATTCACGTGTGACAGAGCAGATTATGTGTTGTTTGCTGCCATCTGCTGGTTTATGTGAACATTACAGTGCAGTTATCAACCAAAGGGACTATTAAAACACACACACACACACATACTGTATATAAGAGATTACAAAAAGAACAAATGTTTGGAATTCAAACAAAATTGGAGATAAACACAATAATTTAACCTAAAGAGCAAGAATTATTCTTTAAAAATGGACTGGAAGACAAGGAATTTGAATGGAAAGATCTCCTCCTGTCACATCAACATGCAGTGACAGCTCGGGTTAGAGCAGGGGGGCGGTGCCAGGAAAACACACAATTGTTTTGTGACAGAATTTTGTCAGATATGTGCCTTTAGAACCTTCTCACAATAAAGAATGCTATTAGAAGATAAATAATCAGACGTCACTGCCGACAGTTTCAAGTCTTACTGAATACAACATGATGTAAATTATGGTCCCATTTACAGTCAAATACAGCAGGGGATGATTTAGGGTGGGCCAGCCTTGTGATTGACAAGTTGCTGCTGTATGCTACCCCTTGTTTGTCACATCTGGTTTTAAAACAGCAAGATGGCACTGGCCAAAAAGCTCAGCTTGAGGCTTCACAACAGGACCTCACTAACCAGTGGCTGATGTAACAGTGGCTACATACAGTGTACACACAAAGTTAGAGAACTCTTGCTCAACCCTACAGTGACGTTATAGAAGAAGGGTTATTGTATCTTAAAGACCTCATAGTACCATACTATCCCAATAGAGCACTTGGCTCTCAGACTGCAGGCTTACTTGTGGTTCCTAGGGTATTTAAAAGTAGAATGGGAGGCAGAGCCTTCAGCTTTCAGGCCCCTCTCCTGTGGAACTAGCTCCCAGTTTGGATTCGGGAGACAGACACCCTCTCTACTTTTAAAATTAGATTAAGATTAAAACTTTCCTTTTTGATAGAGCTTATAGTTAGGGCTGGATCAGGTGACCCTGAACCATCCCTTGGTTACACTGCTGTATGGTCAGGCTGCTGGAGGCTTCCCATGATGCACTGAGCACTTCTTCTCCATTCACCTCTTTTCACTCTCCATGTGTTTATTCACCATTACTGCATGTCAGTAACTTTTGCCTTCTCTCTCCCATAGAGTGTGTTCTGTCCTATTTCCCCCCTCCCGTGAGCCTGGTTATGTTGGAGGTTTCTTCTTGTTAAAGAGTTCTTCCTCAAATGACATCAACAAGTGCTGCTCACAGAGGATCCTCTGATTGTTGCGGTTCTCTCTCTGATATTGTAGTAGCTTTACCTTACAGTATAAAGTGATTGTTGGTATGAACTGGCACTATATAAATAAAACTGAAGTGAACTGAACTCAAAAATGGAGTCTTGAAAGCTGCAGTTCCTCTAACGTCCACCAGAGGCTTCAGCAGTGAGTCAGTCCCCATAGACTCCCATGTTAAAATGTCCAACTTTACAGCACAAATAAACATGTTTACAGCCTGATACAGAAACAGCTAATGTCCCCCTTCATAACAGCTGTTTATAACTCACCTGTTTAAATTGTATTAAGACTTTAAGTTTGCATTATTAGGGACGTGGCCTCTTTGACTGAATGGTGACACTGGTGGCTGTAGCTGCTAGCCGTCTGCCAGGCTTCACTTCAGCTAATTGGAGTCCCTGAACTGGACCTCTGGACCATGTTTGTGCTGTTGGAGCCTTTTGGAGCATTTTTGATGCAATTATCTGACCGATAATATGGCTGCTGTGCGGTTAATTGGACTAACAGACCGTTCAAGAACTCTGAGCTCCAGTTTTGGTGCTCAGTGAAATTCTAGAATTTTATCTGGATGTTACTGAGCACTGATTAGCAGGTATCTGTGTCTGTGTGATGCTCCCATACAGTCTGTGGATGTGGTTTACTAACCATCCAAATACGGTCACTTCTGGCTCCAGAAAACAACAGGGCACTGACTCAATTGCTAAAGTGAAGGTTTATGTAGAGTCAGAAATGAATGAGTGATAAAGTCAGAAAACAACGATAATAATCTAAAAGTGTTACAATGTATCATTTCCAGCGTGACTGTAGGGAAAATGATACATTGTAACAATTCTTAGAATGCTGAAATGCTCTGTTGAATCCTCACGTAAGGAACACACAAAGAATTCCTTTCCAGGCCTCTGGCAACACATTTTTTTCTTTATTCTGAGTTTAAGATGTGTCAACATCCAGCATGACAAAAATTGTACAAAGTTCACAATTTATAAATGAAATATCACAGCAACTTGTGATCTCACACATTTATAGCAAAATTAAAATGTCAACAAATCCATGCTGTGTAGTACAAAAATAAATCAAACTTCAGTTCCACAGAGAGCACAATAGTTTATACAAAATCCTGTCTTTGTTAATGGTCACTGAAATCAACCTCCAACTAAATCAGCTGGCTCCAACTAAATAATAAACTCTGATGAATTCACAATAATTTCTATGAAAAGTTCTAAATATGTGACGACCTCTTTGTGTTCCCTATAGATAGTCACAGATACTCTTTTTCAGGTTTGTTATTTATGTCCCAACATCAGATGAGCAGCCGGTTTGTGCTTTAAAATCCCTCCTCCGTGTTCACTGGTAATGAGAATTAATTCAAAAACTGGTACTAGCTATTACTCTACTGAAGCGTTACTATATTGGCAAAAAGCTGCAGACACGATGCTGTGGAAAAAGGCGTATGCAGTCATGGATGATGGGAAGCAGAGTCCTGAAAGAGGACGGTAAAGTACAATAGATGAGATTCAGTCTGGTGAACGACGAGCACCTTTTGCATTCGCTCTCGAAAAGGCAAATTCTGAACATGATCGCTAACAACTAGGACGACAGAATGGAGGGGTGCGCACAGCGACTGCAGCATCACCCCGCGAAGGTCTTCGCTGCTTCTGCTTATTTTTTTCAAACCTTGAATTGATTGACTATTTAACCCTTTGTACAGTGATTAGATATAAAGTGCTGCTGGGGGATAACTTCATTTTCCTAAAACAGAGCAAAAATGACTGAATGTTTTTACACTTGATAGCCTACAGTATAACTGCTATGGTTCTAATCCTCCTCTCATCTGATTCAAAGTCCCTGTTCTTCCTCTCTCAGTGGTACGAAATCCGATCGTGTGCCAAAGAGGTCACCTGGGAAATTGCACGCCGCCGTACGTAAGGATAATATCTTCAAGGACAAGTGCAAATAGTCTACTGGCACATAAGTGGGGACAGTGACCCTGTAAGTCCCGCTGTCATACTCTATAAATACTCTTTACAAAACCCTCGGAAACCCTCGCTTCAGGCTCTCGGGTACTGCTTTTAGCTTCTGTAAGAACATCAAAACATGGAAACGAAGGTGTCCCTGTGCAAAATCGTACAGAAAAAAAGTGGAACTCATATCCTTCCGCTCCTAAAACTCAACGTCCAGGTTCCCTCCTCCTTTTTTAAAAAGACTTTTTGTATTAAAAGATTTGTATAAAAATCAATATTTTACATTACAGGCTATATTAAAAAGACTCCTGTCACCCCGCTATGCTTATAAACAAGAGATTGCATATACCCAACCGTTTTTCCTTTGCAGATTGCATCGCGTTCCTGCTAGAAACAATAGTTCTGATATTGCAGAGACGTTTCCAACATGAGTCTCCAAATTGAGCAGATTTGATAGCAGAGAGGTCTCTATAGGTCTTTACACATCTTTTCTACTAATTAACGATGAGCATGTGAACATGACGTGTTCCTCTAGGATTCAATTGGCTCTCCTAGGTAATGGGATTTCCACCATCGGGTTTCCGTGTAATGATGTTTCCAATAGCACTGTTCATACATACATTCATACAAACATCAGGTCAGTTTCCTCTCCGGGTTCATTTACAGCACCGATTTAAAAATGCCCCCACCTGCAGCTGCACGTCTTTTCTTTAAAACAAAGCACAAACGTTTCTCAAGCATTGCCAGAAAATAAAGCGATCCGCAAAACCAGTTCTCGCTCTGGAACAATCTACACGCAAGAAGAAGAAGAAGAAGACAAAGAAGAAGAAGAAGAAGAAGAAGAAGAAGACGAAGAAGAAGAAAAAAATAAAAACATCTAAAAGTCCAGAATCGTCCGCTGCATGAGGAGAAAAATCCGCAGCTTCCTCCTCCATCGCAGTTTTTTTTCTTTTGATTCCACCGTCCACTTTTTTTCGTCTCAAATGCTTTGTGGTCAAGCGATAAAAAGAGCTCACGTTCCGTTAGCGTTAGCTTACTGTTCAGAAATATACACTAAAAATGTGCATACATGAGCAGCTAGAAACATTACATGACACTATGTCAGCTCATATGAAAACGTACAAAATGTGAATGTCCTCAAAAACTAATTTTGCGGTTTTGATGCTCTCCCTCACAGCGAGACCCAGAAAGAAAAGAGAGAAAGAAAAGATCTCGAGGTCTTCCTACGCTTAGCGCCTCAGTATTTTTTCAAAGAAGAGAATTTAGAATATATAACACTTTAGAAGTTACTGCACCGGACCAAGGAGATCAAACCATCACTGGCTGTGTGTACGTGGATTCTGATCGGCCGCCCACACCTGCGGCGGGAACAAAAAGTCTCCCTTTGCTGATTGGTTGGTTACACCTGGATCCCTTGGACAGCTTGCTTGATGTTTTCCAACAGGGCTTTGTTTTCTGGGCTCTGGTACTGCTCTTGGTTTGTGTACATATCCGTCAGAGTGGTGACATAGGCGTCAAAGTTCTGCTCGCTGATTGGCTCCTGCAGGAAAACAGAAATATCACATGTAGACTATCAGAGGAAAAAAAAACAAGAAATATGTAAAAAAAAATCTTTTGATTTTCATTAAAGCTTTAAATCCATCACAAACTCGGAGTAAATCAGAGTAATGCTGGAGCATCTTTACTGTATCTCATCCACCCATCATTAGCATTACAACAACACAGGCACGTAAAGTATGGAAGCAGAAAAAGGCCAAAATATTTCAGCTCTTAAAAGCAACCAGTTTTTAATCTTAACCCCTGAATGCTTCACGTCCGACAGAGCCTCCACCGTGTTTTACAGATGGCTGCAGACACTCACTGTTGGACCTCTCTCCTGACCTCCGTACATACGGACGATGATTTGAACCAAAGATTTCAAATTTTGATCCATCACTCCATCAGACCTGGTGCCACTGATTTCCAGTCCAGTTCTTGTGTGATGTGGCATACCTGAGCCTTTTCTGCCTAGTTCCCTCGCTTAACTCTAACGTCGGGTGATTTTCACCCATGCGACTGTGGTTATATGATTTTCACTGTGTTGCTGCTGTCTGCGCTGCATGGGTCCTTGGGTAGCTTCACCCTGCTCACTGACGTCATCAAAGGTAAGTGTGTTTCCCTGCTCCCATCCCTGGTTTTTTCAGTTCCCAGCTTCATTTTTTTTTTTTTTTTTTATGAATCACGTTAACAATTCCCTAATTTTTCACTAATTTTAGAGCCTTTTTTATAGGGTCCCCCCATGGTACCCTTTTTTGTTTTATGAGACATCGTATAGCTGGAAATAAAAGAAAAATATTTCAATTGCCATGTATTGTTGTGCTTTAATATATCTTGATGAGAAGTATTTTTTGGGGGGGTATATTATATCGGGTAAAATACACCCAACGTTAGTGATGGTGTTACAAAAATGTACGTTAGTGTGCAAGGGTTAAGAATGGCTTCCTGACACCCACCCTTCCACTGAGACCATTTTCGATGAGGCTTCAGTGAACAGTAGATGGATCAGCTGAAGGTCTAGATGCATCTCTCTTTAAAATCCTTCTCCTCACATACAAAGTCTTAAAAAATCAGGCCCCATCATATCTTAAAGACCTCATAGTACCATATTATCCCAATAGAGCACTTGGCTCTCAGACTGCAGGCTTACTTGTGGTTCCTAGGGTATTTAAAAGTAGAATGGGAGGCAGAGCCTTCAGCTTTCAGGCCCCTCTCCTATGGAACCAGCTCCCAGTTTGGATTTGGGAGACAGACACCCTCTCTACTTTTAAGATTAGGCTTAAAACTTTCCTTTTTGATAGAGTTTATAGTTAGAGCTGGATCAGGTAACCCTGAACCATCCCTTAGTTATGCTGCAATAGGCCTAGACTGCTGGGGACTTCCCATGATGCACTGAGCACTTCCTCTTCCTCACTTCCTTTCACTCCCCATGTGTTTATACACCATTTGCATTTAATCATTAGCTATTATTAACTCTGTCTCTCTCCCATAGGTGTGCCTTTTTGTCCTGTCTCCCTC
>VUQI01063343.1:78849-94547 GCA_015106735.1 Paratilapia polleni | reverse complement strand
CATAAAGACATGGATGAGCAAGTTTGATGTGGAAGAACTTGACTGGCCTGCACAGAGTCCTGACCTCAACCTGATAGAACACCTTTGGGATGAATTAGAGCGGAGATTGTGAGCCAGGCCTTCTCGTCCAACATCAGTGTCTGACCTCACAAATGTGCTTCTGGAAGAATGGTCAAAAATTCCCATAAACACTCCTAAACCTTGTGGAAAGCCTTCCCAGAAGAGTTGGAGCTGTTATAGCGGCAAAGGGTGGGCTGACATCATATTAAACCCTATGGATTAAGAATGGGATGTCACTCAAGTTCATATGTGTGTGAAGGCAGATGAGCGAATACTTTTGGCAATATAGTGTATATACCCCTCCATATAAATTCCACATTAAAAAGAACAAGAGGCGGCAATCGCACAAGCACACATGA
Organism: Paratilapia polleni; assembly: GCA_015106735.1. Taxonomy (NCBI): domain Eukaryota; kingdom Metazoa; phylum Chordata; class Actinopteri; order Cichliformes; family Cichlidae; genus Paratilapia; species Paratilapia polleni. The sequence continues at coordinate 94,128 of VUQI01063343.1, read as the reverse complement.
ATTTTGATAAGGGGACTGGGGTTTGAGTCTTGCAGTGCAACAATATTTAAATTTCGTTTAGGCACCAAAACGACTTGTTTGGGTTTAGCAAAACATCGTGGTTTGGGCAGGAATAGGGTTCAAGTTACAAGTTCCACCCCAATCTAAAGATAACCACACCAGGGCATATGAGATCCTTTCATTTTAAAAAATAAGCAAAGTTTATCGTGCTAGTCAGGAGACTGAACCACTCACAAGCCCACTTCATGAAAAACACCATAGAGGTCAGATTTCTCAGAGTAACAGGGGGCAAACACAGGCTTTGTGCTGAATCTGAACACAAATAAGACCTGTATCTCTGTTGTGGCCTCAGGCCTCTCCTGTGGAGCACAGTGCTCACAGCCTGGTCCAGTTTGCATCCTGCAGCGTCCCTGTGGAAACACCTCAGCTATCACTTTCAGCTCATTTAAGCCTGAACAGCAGCAGAGTCTCACATCCTGAGATGAGGTCTCTGTGACGTCCTGCAGGACAGCAGAGGAGTTATGTGTCTTTAAAAACACTCACTGATCGAACAGGCCTTACACACAGCAGGAGAATGGATGCGGAAATCCTGATGCGGTCAGATTTAGAGACACAGAAAGACAAAGCTCGGTATTTTCTTCAAGGTCAGAGCTTTGTGTCTGTAGGGGGGTAGCAGGTCAGATTTTAGCTGCTGAAGTCTGAGGACAGAAGGTCAGCCTCTTCCTACTGACCATATAAGGAGCTGTGAGCAGTGTGTGTTTGCATAAAGATGTCAAGTATGTGCAACAGGTACAAACAAATATTTAGCTGCAAATTACTTTGAATCAGCCTCATTAATGACATTAATTATTGTGTTAAAATACTCCTTCAAAAAGAGTCATAAGAGCAGCTGGCAATACTTCTTAAAAACCAACTCGTCCACTATTTATTCTGATTTAAATCGTTTTTGAAAAACCTAATTTATTAAACAGAAGAAAAATATGTTTATACAGTATACTTTGTCTTTACTTTTTCCTTTTACTGCTCACATAATACATCACATTTACTTATCTTTTATTATTGTAAAATAAAGTAGGTTCTAAAAATCACTTCCTTTCTTCTGTTTTTAAAAAATAAACATTTTCCTTTCAAATGCAAAATGCATGCATTTTTAATGTATTTGTATACCCAAAGTCAAGGCATCATCATCATCATCAGATGGAGGTGGAATCACTGCACAAACCCCGACCGCCATCATTCAAACCCAGCACCCATAAGAATGTTTGTATTACAGGTAGATCCTGCCGACAACTTTCAAAATAAAATATCTGATGAAAATGAGGAAATTCCAGCAAAGTCATCTGCTTTTTGCACAAATTCTTGGGACTTACACATTTCTTTAATTACTTCACTTTACTTTTCTTTTTAGGAAAAATCTTCTGAGGAGTCTGACTACAGGTGAGAAAAACACATGTAATTAGTATTTAATGTTGAAAAATTAATAAAAATGGTTCTTCCAACTATTTGCATTGCATTGTATTATAACAGCATACAAAGCTCCTGTAAACCTCCTGTTTTTGGTGAAAAGCTACTTCTAGATCTGTGAAGGCTAAAGATGCTGAAACAGGGCAAGCTGCAAAAAGCTGACAGAGAAAAGTATAAATGCTTCTGCCAAATTAGTGCAGAAGTAAAAAAATCAACATGTAAATTCAGAGTACAGTAGATTTATGTAAAATGTATAAAAGGAAGACTGTCAATAATCTGGGTAAAATGTTGAGGGAAACCAAAAATAAAAAGGTTATGGGTGTAAAGGCAAAAACCAAAACTCCCTCCTGATGTACAGCAAGTGCCTCAAACATTGATGAGAAACAGCTCCACCTTCTGCAGGATGGAGGCATCAACATGGAGCAGCTCCACAGCGTCCCTGCTGCTCTCTGTGGCTGTGTGTTGTTGTACCATCCATCGGCGTGGGAGGCAAAAGAAAAGAGATTTTATTACAGTGGATTCACACCTCTTTTATCTGACGCTCCATTTTCTTTGTCGTTTCTCTCTCGCTGCCTCCGCTAAGTTACAGCATCCCCATCTGTCTGGGGTCCCTCTTTTTATTTAACTTTTGCTGAATATTTATTCAATAAAAATTGTCTCTTTAAATGCAGCTTTGCTCACAGCTCACATTTTAGAAAGTTACATAAAATTAGCATCATTTGTGACCACCGTGTTCTTCCCTTTCTGTTTCTTCCTGCCCTCATCTTTCCATCCCTCTCATTTCTTTCTCCCCACATCTTACCAACCAGTTGTTTTTATTTGTCTGTTTCTTTCTCTCCACCTGTCTCTCTCTCTCTTCATCACTTTCTTTCTCCCTCTCTCCCTCCATCATCTTCTGTAATTACCTCCTTCGTGTAAAACCTGAGAGGATTTGAAGCGGCAGGAGACTTCTCTCGCCCCCGTTTGCTGCTCTTTTATCTTCTTCCTGTTCCTCTGTTTTTCGGCTCCTTTTCTTTCCATCTCCTCCTCTTCGTTTCCCCCGTTCCTCCCCAAACAAACTCTGCCTCACTTACAACTTTATACACATGTAACCTTGTTTATTCCTGACTCATGTCTGCGGTTGTTTCTCATCTTGTTTCCCGGATCTCTGTCTTTTTTGGTCTTCCCTTATCTCAGAATCTTTTCTGAGAGGAAGACAACACATAAACAGCATCCGAAATGTAAGGAAATGGAGTTTGTTGTAGCTATTATAAGAATGTGCTTCACTGTAAAAACAGTTCAGTCACTTAAGTAAAAAACAGCAGTTTACTGGTTGGTTAAATATTTCACGACTATGATTAAGACTTAAGCTTTCTTATGTTGGAAACAGCACACTGGGTGATTTATCCTTATGCATGGACTTTATCCTTATGCTGGCTTTATCTTTGTAATAATCCTCAAAGGAAAGATTTAGTTTCTGTCAGTATTCAGAGTTCTGCTGGTAATGCCCACTTACATGAGATCTTAGGCATCACTACTCCAAGCTGCAGTGTATCCTGCTGTGAAACCTGGCACTATGCAAAAGGTTTTATGCCAGGTTCAGACAAGAGGGTCCAAGAACTTAAGTGACCAGGTCCAAAATTCCACTTAGTCTAATTAGGTCTGGAAGGGTCTCCTATTAAAGCCATCAGTTTTGGTTATGTGTGTCAATATCCAAATGGCCCTGCACAATTATTGTCTTTTATTATGCACAGTCCTGCTTCAAAAAAACTGGGATGGTATGTGAAATACAAATGAAATCATTTGCAAACCATTTAAAGCCTACAGTGCTGTGCCAAAGTCTTGAGCTGCTCCTCATTTCTTTATATTTTGCTTCTAAGGAGCCAAAATTTCTTGTAACTTTTTGAAGTGCTCTTGAGCAATAGTTCTCCAGGCTTTCTGAAGGTCTTTCACAGTTTTTCTTTGGACATTGGCTGCTTTTTCACTCATTCTCAGTCCAGTCCTTGTACCTGATTATTTTCAGAGCATGTTTTTTTGTTTGTTAAGTCACTTAACACTGACCTATGAATCATCCGAGCATAAAAAGGCATCTAACTCAAGGGATGAACCAGTGTTCTGTCTACCCATAACAGACAACTAAGCAAAGACCCAATTTTAAATTGTATCTTTAGGCACTTTGTTACTTGCAGCCTGTTACAAAAACACATCATTTTTTCCAATTTCTTTAGTTGAATCTGCATGCTGTGCAGTGGATCCTTAAAAAAATGTGAGGGAACTTGACAATTCAATTAAATTTTATTTATATAGCACCAAATCACAACAACAGTCGCCTCAAGGCGCTTTATATTTTAGGGTAAAGACCCTACAATATTAGACAGAATAGAGACAAGTGGAGGACAAAAGAAGTGTCAGGCCTAAAAACTATCTACAGCAGATGAACAGTATCTGAAAGTCATGTCCTTAAGAAACAGGAAAAAATCCAGCAAAGACCTGACACAGGACCTGAGAGATGCATCTGGACCTTCAGCTGATCCATCTACTGTTCACTGAAGTTTTATCAGAAATGGTCTCAGTGTGAGGGTGGCTGCCAGGAAGCCATTCTTAAGGAGGGGAAACAGGAGAAAAGGCTGAGGTATGCCACATTACACAAGAACTGGACTGAAAATCAGTGGTAACAGGTCTGACTGAGTGATGAATCCAAATCTCTAAATTTTGGCTCAGATTGTTGTCAATATGTAGGGGGAAGCTCAGGAGAGAGGTACAGCAGTGAGTGTCTACAGCCATCTGTGAAACACTGTGGAGGCTCTGTCATGGTTTGGAGCTGCATTTCAGTGGTGTTGGAGATCTTGTCAAAATTGATGGAATTATGAAGGCAGAAAAGTACTGTGATCCTCCATGTGACTTTTGATGCACCATGCAAAGCATCTAATTGGCAACAGCTTCATTTTTCAGCATAATAATGATCCCAGTGATTGGCGTCCCCAGAGCCCGGACCTCAACATTACTGAAGCAGTGTGGGATCATCTGATAGAGAACAGAACAAAAGGCAGAAACATCCAAAGAAGAGCTTTGAATGTCCTTCAAGAAGCCTGGAGAACTATTCCTGAAGACTACTTAAAGACATTACAGAAAGCTGCCTCAGAGAGTTCAGGCTGTGGTGAAAAATAAAGGTGGTCATAACAAATATTGACTTTCAAACTCGTTAGAACTGTACAAACTCTTTTTTTGGATTACTGTATATACTGTATTTCCACTTATGTTTGCACGTTTCAATAAACTGCTGCACATATTTCCCATTTTCCAAGCAAAATATAACGAAATGAGAGGTGGCTCAAGACTTTTGCACAGTACTGTATATTTCATTGAAAAGAGTATAAAGATAACATACCAAATGTTAAATGAATGGGACACACTGTTTCAGCCTGCTGACTGGAAAATGAGACTTTGAGACTTCTTTTCTCTTCACATGTTTGATTAGGTTTAGATACCACAGTTATTTGGTTAAGTTTAGGCACAAAATGTACAAAATCACATTTGCTAGCTGAAAATATTTACTAGAGATTTTAGGTGTACTTTGTCACGTGACCACTAGATGTCTACATAATCTGTGTTGCTCTCTGTTTACTACTGATTACAATGGATGATAACAGCCTCTTGAGGCTGCTAGAGGAGGGTGCCTACTGGCAATATGCACGAGACTGATAATAACTGATGGCAGCTTTTTAAAGGGCTGATAATATGCAAATACAGCGAATTTATTTGAGAATGAGATACTAATGTTTAAACTGTAAAACGGCACTTCCATGCGATGAAGTGGATTCTTCAGTTCATCAATCTGTCTGTTCCTTCCTGCCGCAGTCATTCTCTCTGACTTCCTTTCTGACATTCAGTCTCTCTTTCGCCCGTCATTTCTATGACAGCAGACAGTTGTGCAGCGTCAGGCTTTACATTTATAGTTTAGGTTTGATGGTGTGTGTGTGTGTGTGTGTGTGTGGATGCAGATGCACGCCTATGAAGCTCAGCAGTCTTCACTAACCCTGTTACAGTCCTGCCTCTTCGCCGCTTGATTAAGGTTCATTAAGAAACATTCACGTCATCGCTGCAGAAATAAAAACTGACATAATGGCTCCGTTCAAAGCAGCTGTCCTATCAAATCAGAAGCCACAGACAGTTCAAAACCTCCACTGGGAAAGGAAAGACTCGAGATGGCTGCCCAGTGCTATCTGTGTACATAACACCTACTTCCACTGCAATGAAACAGCAAGTAATAATCAATGAACAGCACTCAACAGTATCAATGTACACCAAACAACCACAATATTACAACCACTGACAGGTGAAATGGATACTATTGATCATCTTTTTACAATGCAACATTCTGCTAGGAAACCTGGAGTACACTTGAGGCTGGCTCCAAAACCAAGTCAGTCCCCACAGGCTCCGATGTTAAAGTGACCAGCTAAACGGGATTAACAACATCTGATGGGCCTCACTTCCACTAACTCCAACACTCACTGAGCCTCATCCATAGTGTTTGTGCTGTTGGTGCCTTTTGGAGCATTTTTAATGGAAATATCTGACTAATATTATGGCTAGCTGTGTGGTACAACCCATCCAAGAAGTCTGTGCTCTAGTTTTGGTGAGTGAAATTCTAGTATTTTATTAGTTTTCTAAGTAGCACTAATTAGCAAGTCTCTGTGTCTATGCATACGAGGCTGACTGAATCAAAGGATCTGTTGCGAGTATCCCGATGCCAGATCTGGCAGCACGAGTTGGAGCTACCCAGTACTAGCCAGGTGATTTTAATGCTGTGGCTGATCAGTGTAAGTCAGCAGCCTAACCAATACATGACCATGGATATTAAAAGATGATGATGGATACCAGTTAACATAACAAAAGCTAATTGAGCAGCTCAGTACATATCTTGGTCACTCGGTCACTTGGCCTTAAAGTGGCAGCAGCAAAGGTTTGTAGTACTAGTAGCCAGCAGTGCACTCACAACTCTCTAGGTTACGAGCAGAAGGTACAACTCAGCAGTGACAAATAATATGCGCTGCAGTTAGCAGGATCAACCACAGTTTTCATTACTCAGCAAAAGTTCACATTTTCACCATTTTCTCCAACTGTGAAACATTGAACACAGGCCACATGGTTAAGGACATTTTACCCATTTATGCATGGATGCTATTGCAACTTAGGACAGAAACTTTCAAAAAACTGATTTTCAGCTACAAAACAAATAATAAACAATTGCATAGATCTCTGGAAAGAAACATCATCAACGTCACATACCATTTTTTTTTTTTTTTTAATTAAAGGTCTTCTCTGTTTCTGCTATTGCCACCAAACCCCCTCCTGGCTGTCCTGCTAGCTGCTACAGAGGCTAGCAAAGAGCCCAGCAGCTTGCTCACTAAATAATTGAGCGGTTGTGCACTTGAGTGCCATAACACTTCACTTCACTTTACTGTGGCCCTGATGGGAACAACTTATTTTTGTTCTGCAGCCTCCACTTTCAAAATTCAAAGGAATGAAATGCTAAGCAGTCAACCTCAACTATACTTTGAGCTGAGATTCAGGAAACAACACCTGCATTTCTTTATCAGTTCAGCTTCGGAGACCAAAGGGGAAATTATCATGTGAGAGTAAGAGAAAAAAGGAAATAACACAAAGTAGGTGATGAAAATGGAAACAGTAGTTGGGTATTTAAGTTGTGAACAGTCCTCTGTAGTTTAGGCTGTGGACATCTGAGCTGAGACTGGAGTTGTGTTTTTATTGGGCGGCTGGGTAGAGCGGGTCGTCTACTAATCGGAAGGTCAGCAGTTCGATCCCTGGCTTCCCTAGTCTGCATGCCAAAGTATCCTTGGGCAAGATACTGAACCCCACGTTGCCCCCGATGCATTCATAGGAGTGTGAGTGTGTGTGTGAATGTTAGCTAAGCTCTTATGTGTAGATAAAAGTGCTGTATGAATGCATGTGTGACAGGGTGAATGCGGCATGTAGTGTAAAGTGCTTTGAGTACACAAAAACTGAGTAGAAAAGTGCTATATAAGTACCAGTCCATTGTTTTTTTTTTAGGTGAGCTGCTGAGTAAATAGGTCAAGTTATGAATTTTTCATTGTATTTACAATATTTCTTCAGATGTGCTGAGGGTATACTGTACAGCAGATAAATAAACTGGGAGCAAACACTGATGAAATGGACTTTCTGCTTGGTTTTCTGTGAGGCTTCCAATAAACTGAAACCTTTGAGTGTGTTGAACTACATCTCCCATGTGAATGACAGGTTTGCTCAGCACTGGTCCTGAATATTACACTGCAAATCAGCACAGGCACAGATCTTTGACTGGATCTGAATCACAGATCCTGGCATAACATTTGTAAATAAGTTAAAAATATAAAATCTTTGGAAGCAATACTGGTGGTTAAAATGGAATCATAGTTGTCTGCTGTCCATCTGTGGCAGCTATATTTGACTTCCTCAAAGCAGGAAAATGTACTGCATAAGCTGTTATTCTGCTGTATAAGAAAACTGCAAACACATTTTACAACATTTTATTTATTGAATTTTTACCTTTCCAACACGCCCAAACTGAATAGCTTATAACAGAAGAACTGTAGGACCAAAATGCATGTATGAGAATTTATCTGACATTTGAAAATATGCTTGTGTAGCATTTACATAAAACACAGCGTAAGCTAAGTCCGTTCAAATATCACTCAAAAAACTGTTTGGGGCCTTGTCTATGATCAGTCATAACTGAGTCACAAAAACTACAACATGCTCCACATACTTTCCTCTTCCTGTTACCCAAGTTCAGTTGCTTTTACTCACTTCAGTGAACTGAAAACATTTTGATGACAATAAAACATTTTTACCATCATTCAAAACATTCATTCTTTGCTGTTAATTATGCTGGGAATAATGCTGGGAATAACACTTTTTTTGTATTTTGTTTGAATGTGGTGTGGTTTTTGACCAATTGATTTCACATGTAAAATAATACAGATGCCAGTGTTCACACACCAGGGGGCGCTGTAGAAAGGGTTTAAGAAACATCTAAAAACATGCCACTTATCTCAGAACAACTAGCATGATATATCTGTTTTCATAAGACATGAGAAGAAAAAGAAGACCCAGTCGGTGGAGACAGTAAGAAAGCAAATATTTAGCGGCTTGCTTTAAGAAGTTTACCTCGTGTTGTGTTCGGTGGCCTCCTGGGAATCTCCAACATCTAGAAGCTGCTGCTGAGTGTAATATGTTTGTGCACTATTTTTAGTGAATTAAGAAAACCCAGCGTGCAGTCTGAGTTATCTCATCTGTCTTCTTTCATCTAGTTGTAGAAAATACTGCATGCTTCTGCCACTACACCTCTAACAACATGAAGGCTTTGTGAAGCAAGAAAGAAATGCGATACCAACCCCTGGGTGATGCAGAAGCACACCAGCCACATGGGGACAACAGGCCTGTTGCCTGCTTTGCTCCGGTTGTTTGAGCCATGGGATGATTCGAATCAAACACACCTGAAGAAGGTCAGATGAACTGTTTGAGCGTCTCGCCTACGTCGCTAAAAACGAAGCATCTTTTCATCATGTCACTGACTAATTTGGAACAACACGCTGCTGTTTTCTTTGGGGAATCACATCACTCACTTTTTAACGGTTGAGGACTTTTTTGTTTGAGTCCAAAATATTTCCGGATGGATTCAAAGTTATCATGATGCCTTGTTTGTGTTTATTACTTGACACAGAAAAGAAAAATGGAAGGTCTCTCAACAAGACCTGTCACAGTTATATTATTCTTTAGTGGTTCAAGTTTCAAATAGCTGCAGTAAACCTTCTGAGGCTCCTCGGGGTCCGGGTCCCCTGGCCAGTCACCGCTCTGTCTGGTTAGTCATCCAGCCTCAGCCTGAGCTAACTCCAGCCCTGTCATATCTCCCTCTTTGTCTGAGTCCCTTTGAAAACATCTTCAGAAGGCATAAAAGATGCAGGATGCTGGAACAGGCAAATGGGTCTTTTATGCCCCAGTTGCTTCAGTGTGCTGGTGTTACTGGTCTCCTCCCAGCAACTACAGCTCAGCACAACCTTCCTCAGCCGAAGAAGACGAAAAAGCAGAGCTGCTGCGCTCTGTGTTTGCAGTATTTAACACAAATTCATGTTTGATTCAAAACGAGTTGCAAATTTATTCAGCTGCTGCTTCACACGAGTCTGCTTGATAAGGAGGAAGAGGAGGAGGTTGAACATGGGGAGGATTACTCCACTTCTGAGGACCCTGATAGAAAAAAATGCACTCCTCAGCAGGTGCCTGTCACAGCCTCACGCTAACCTCAGCCTAAACATCGTTCTGCTCTACACCTGCAATCTCTAGATCAGCAACACAGTTTCATTTATATAGCACAAATTAGTAACAATCATCTTAATGCAGACATACGGGTCATTCCATGGAAAATGTTCTGAATGCTCCCTGAAATTTTAGGATTTTTGATCAACCCTAAACATAGAAATTTGTATTTCACAGGATAAGAATATGTTAGACCTGCAATAAAACATAATCTGCAAGCTCAGCAGCAAATTCAATTTTAAATTTATTATTATTTTACTGTATTTGTTTGCTTGTTCCACCCAGTCACAGCACATGAGTAACACATAACACATAAGCAAAATTGTAACATCAAACTCAGCATGCTGCTAAATGAAAAAGAAATATTATTTTTATTTAAAAAAAGAAGAAACATAAAAGAAATTGCATTATGCTTGACAGAGATGGGTTTGGAAGAAAAAATGTTCAAAAACCAAATCTGAAGTCATCAGAATTTGAAAACGTCTTCTTCAGACTCCCATTTCCTCTTTGTGATGTCACATAAAGAAACAGCAAAGAATTTTGGCACAGAAATGCATGATGGGTGAAACATGAAAACAAAAAAGTCTGAGATATGCTTAATATTTAATGAGTACTGCATCAAATTTATGAGAAACAGTCGGAGTGGGCATGAGAAAATGACTTTAACTGTCTGAGGTCTAAGTTGTAATCAGTGACAGCCCTAACCCCAACCCCAACCCCAACCCCAGGCAATCAGAATATGTAATTTTTGTTTTTATTAAACTGGTATCCCAAGTCTAACCAATCAGGGAACAAAGAAAATAGTCATTCTAACTGAAGCACATCAAAAACTGTTTTTTTCCATTTTTTTCCAGGAAAGTCTTTTTTGCTTTTCTCCAAAATTTGAGGTTAGGGGAGGGTTAGGATTACCTCCTATGATGACTTAGACCTCAGAGAGTTACATTTTGGGGACCGAAACTTAATATTTGCTTTATAGAATGATTCATATAAGCCTTAATCCTCATCTTAACCTCGACCTAAACCTCATTCCAACATAAAGTTGATTATCTCACACGAATCTTACAGTTTCCTTCAGCTGTTCTCATCTAAACTTAAATTTCAGTTCATCCTCCACCAATTTCTAACTTCACCGTAAGTCTAAACCTGATTCTTACACAGCCTAAAGCTAAACTCAGATTTATTCTTAGTGTGACTCCAAACCAAATTTTAACCACAATCTTAATCTAAATCAGAAACTATCCTTCTAACCCAAATCTATCCCTTAACTTAAGAAATTTCTAAATGTAGGAACTATAACTTTATACTATATCAATGCCTGCATGAACAACATGTCACCACTTCCTCTCACTGAACAGGAAGTGAAGGCGGGAGATGGGCGCTGCCATCTTGTGGTGACAGTGTAACTGTTAGTAGTAACCAGGGGTTCCCGTCTGCTGCCTGGCACCAATGCGATCTGGACCATCTTGGGCTACTGTGGTTGCTTACCGGTCACTTATTGTTTTCTAATTATTATTAGCTCTTAAATGGCTAACATGCTAGCTCTATATCAAACATTTTCCCCAAAGATCAGCTGTGTTCTCAGCCCATTGAGGGCCGGGCAGGAGCTGGGACCTGGATACCTTATCTCCACCGAGAGCAAGATGGCAGCTCCCGTTCTCGCCACATTTTGTCCTGAGTTGTAGGGAGCTGTCATCATTCCACAGAGTCTATGAGATGTATCACCGCCTGTCACTGCTACTGTGGTGGCTTCCTGCCATATTAAACTGATGTTTTTTATTACACAAATTAAAACAATTTTAGCAAAAAATTTTGTTACCAAAGAATCTGCAAATCACTTCTGCTGTTGTAGAAAGTGAGGAAATGCTGCGTTTCACTGACACCATCTACTGTCTGATTGGTCAGTGATGCAAAGCGATGCTTCCACAACAGTCTGAAGAGCTCCGTTTTTTAAAGACAAACTGCTGCTTTAGTCTGGATGGAGGATTTACAAAGTTAACTAGCTTAGTGTTTTAGATTGGTTTTGGTCTGGATGAGCAGTGGGTTCTTTAAATAAATCTTCCATTGTCTTCAGGATGTAGGAAATATTCCATACAGCTCTGTGAAAATTTTACTTGTGGATTAAATTGGAGCCTTGAGACTTACATTTGTGTGTTATAAGCAGCTCAGTAATTATAGTGCAAATAGAAAACGGGTTCAAAGAAAATGCTAATTAATGCCTGTTTTCCAGCGCTACACAAATATCAGAGGTTGATTCGTTGCCATCAAAGAAGAGCAGAGCTCAGTGAGATGAAGCTTCAGTCTAAGTTCAAGCTGTGAAAAGAAAAGAAGTTGAAGCTATTTGCTTCAACCTTAAGAAGGTTTTCTCCTGATTCTTCATCTTGTCTTACATCCTTCATCAAGGCCATGGATTTTCCTTTTACTGATTCGATTCAATTTTCCACTTAAGTTTAAATTTTTTATGAGAAAACTGAAAAGGTAGATGAAGCAGGAATTTTTTTTAAATCTCGTTTGCCTGTACTCAACTTTGTTGGTCCTAATTATTGTCTGTAAAAATCTCAGTGAGGTTTTCCTGATAAAACACATGAAATTAATTTAAAAAAAAACCAAACTACTGCAGACACGGTCCGAGTCCTAACCCTCAAACAGCACTCCTGAAGGTCTTTCCTTACTTTCCACAAAATGTCCTCATTCCCAAGATTTTTAAACTCAAACTGTTCCTCACAAAGACCAACCTAACCTTATCCCGACCTTAAACCGGCCTTTGAACTAAACTGAATTATTTATATGATGACTTGCTTTTTGTGCCCAAAACAATACAAGTACCTACACACACACACACACTGCACACACACACGGCACACATTTTAGCTTACTACTGTATAGTTAAACCCCGTGCAGCACACACAGCATAGATTTAAATCCAGTTCACATTTACCTCCCCAATCCAAAATGCTTACAGCGTTGCACACACACACACACACACACACATGCAGGTATGACATGCATGATAAACTTGTGCCCCCCCCGCACACACACTCTTACAGCCTCCTATTATTAGCAGCCAGATGCTGTGCAGCAGCAGCAGCAGCAGCAGAGCTTCTTACCGTTCTGAAGACAATGGAGACGCCTTCCATTCATTTACACTGGAGAGAATAAAACACACACACACACCTTCAAACACACACCTCTCTCTCTATCACTCGCGTGCACTGTCTCCTCCTCCTCCTTCTTCTTCTGCTTCTTTCCCTGAGCCTGCCCTCCCTTTACTCCTTTCTTCCTTCACCCCCTTCCCTCTCTCTCTCCTCTCTCACCTCCCCTCTTTGCTTTGTCTACCTCTCTCGCCCAGCCACTCCCCCAACTCCTCCTCCTCCTCCTCTGCCTGCCTCGCCCTCGCTCCCTCCCTCTCCCTCTCTCTCTGCCTTTTCCTTCAATTTAACCTCTGTCCTTCTTTCCTCTCCATCCCTCTCTGACTCTTTCTCTCTCTCTTTCTCTGCCCCGTTCTCTCCTTGCCTCTCTCTGGGTGTATCCTCCATGGAGATGCATGGTTGCTTTCTTGACAGCCTCCTCTCCACGTGTCTGCTTGCATGTGAATGTCTGTGTGTGTGTTTTCACTCTCCGGTGCACACACTCAGCCTGTCAGTCACATTCATGTGCACTCAGCCATTCGCGCAGACACACAAAGCAATATTCCTCCGGTCCCGGCAGCGTATATGCACTCATTTTCTTTGACACACATCTGATAGCTCCTTGCTCCACACACACACTCGCACATCTTTCTCTCATTAACTCATCCTCTCTCTCTCTGTACACACCTCTATCTCTCTGTTTACACACCTCTTTCTTATTTTGCAGCTCATGGCGGAGCAGCTGGCAGCCTCACAATTCCACATTTCTTCCACCATCACACCCCTCAACACACACACACACACATTCAGGGATATGAGCGGGTAAGGGCTCCAAATTGATGCGTGCATCGTGGTCACGTGATCGCTGAAGATGTGTGCGGCGGGTGAATTAGCATGCATGCTTCCAAAGAGACACATGCAGAGAGACTGGGTGACAGGTGTGGCTGAGTTTTGGGCTGTAAGCCTCAGTAATGTGACTGCAGACTGTAAAGGCTGCGGCCTGCTCACAAGGAAACTCTGCTCAGCTCAATCTGCAGCACAAACCAGCTGAAAAAAAACAAATCGCTTCTCTTTATCTACCTGCTTCTTGCCTTTGCTTTTTCTTCACCTATTCTTCACATATCTCCTTCCTTCTTCTGCTGTAACCTTTTGTCCTCTATTTCCTCTTCCTGTCCTTGCTAATCTGTGTCACTTGTTTCTTGTGTCCTCGCTCTTCCTCCTCACCAGATTTTTCACTGTTATCCTGTATTCTTTGCACCTCCTCTGTCACCTTTCTCCCTCCTCTTTTCTTTCCAGCCAGGCTTGTGCAGAATCAATCACAGGCAGTGTCTGCACAATACATGCAATTTACATGGTACTCATTAAGTGAAATACAAAGCGTATATAATTTTCATACCTCTTAAGATCACTTATAAATTTGAGTCTTTTTTTCCTTTTGAAATGATCAGCTGAATCATCCAGCCATCCAGTTTCTTAATTGCCAAATCAGGGTCACAGGGGGGTTGCAGCCTATCCCAGCTGTCATAGGACGGGAGGCGGGGTACACTTTGGGTATGCCACCAGGCTGAATTACCGAACTGCTGAAAGCATATCAGCAGAACTCCCAAGCTACAAAACATTTGTAGTTTCAAGAAAATATTAATGATGGAAACTCTGCTAAACGCCAAGAGGAAATGTCTGGGGGTGAAATGTTAAAGTGACAAAACCTGCAGTTCCTCTAACGTCCACTTGAGGCTCCAGCAGTGAGTCAGTCCCCATAGACTCCCATGTTAAAATGTCCAACTTTACAGCAGAAATAAACATGTTTACAGCCTGATACAAAAACTGTTTGGTCTCTATAACTATTTTCCCCCTTCATGAAAAATATGGAGTATAGGGTGGAGGGAGTGGGGGGCTTTACCAGAATAGCCTGTTAAGGCCTAAAATTTGCTTTATTGAGGGCGTGGCCTCTTTGACTGACAGGTGGATGGCGACACAGGCGGCTGTAGCTGCTAGCTGTCTGCTAGGCTTCACCTCAGCTAATTGAAGTCCCTGAACTGGACCTGTGGACCGTGTGTGTGCTGTTGGAGCCTTTTGGACCTTTTTAATGCAATTATCTGACCAATAATATGGCCAACAAATCTGTGCTCCAGTTTTGGTGAATGAAATTCTAAGATTTTAATTGGATGTTACTTAGAACTATGGGGCGGCTGTGGCTCAGGAGTTAGAGGTAGAGCGGGTCGTCTGCTAATTGGAAGGTCAGCAGTTCGATCCCCGGCTCCCTTAGTCTGCATGCCAAAGTATCCTTGGGGAAGATACTGAATCCCACATTGCCCCCGATGTGTGTGTGTGTGTGTGTGTGTGTGTGTGTGTGTGTGTGTATTAAACTCCTTCT
>VUQI01063343.1:56496-75028 GCA_015106735.1 Paratilapia polleni | reverse complement strand
TTAAAAATTTTTATAAAAAAAAAAAAAAAAAAAAAAAAAAAAGCATGTTTCTCGAGAAAAATCTTTCACCTCTTTATGGCTCTAAAACAATTCTAATATAAGTCACTGATGTAGCAAACAGTAAACAGTGTCTGCTTCGTTTGAAGGGTTAAAAAGGTCAGGGAACAGGTTTCTCTTTAGTGAACTGTAATATATTAGATTTGGGAGTACTTTTACTGGCTTATATTTAACAAATACAGATTTTTTTTCTTACTTTTCAGTTTGCATGTTGCAATATTTCACAATATTTTCTTTTTAAATCTAATTAAATTTGGCCAGGGTTTCAAAACTTATTTTTTCTGCTGCTTGACTCCAGTTTGTGGTCCCTAAATTGCCGGGACTCCATTAATTAGGCTCTGTTTTTGAAGTCTTGTATATTTATTTAGATCAGTATCATGAGGGAAGATTTGTGTTTTTTAGAATTTGTGATGATTTCAAACTTCTGTAGCTTATAATTCACAAATTGTACAAGCTCCTGATAACTGCTTAACAATTTCCTTCACTTTTAAAGTAAAGTTAGTCTTACTGCTTTTCGTTGTCATATGATAATGACATTAACACCTCTGGTTTTTTAGCTGCTGGTGAGATAAAACAAGCAATTTGATGATTATAACAGGCACTAGTTACAATTACAATTTTTACAATTAAATTATGAGAATGACAGTACAAATTAATAAAAGAAACTTAGTTGGCAGAATTATTGGAAAATGAAAATAGTATTTAGAACAAGTTATATTAGCTGCTCAGTAAATAATATTGACTACTAGTGACTAAAGCGGTCCTTCACACACTGCAATCAATATGATGTAAATCCATAGGTCGCCGTCAGACACCGGACTCACTTTACAACAACTCTGACACCAGTGCTGCTCGCAGGATGTGTGCTGTTCAATTTTAAACATTTGCATGTGTGCTTATGTATCTGCACAGTTGGTAAGGGTCCAGAAAGACTTCAGAGGCAGCTGATAGCAGCATGTAGTTTAACACGAAGGCAGGCAGGAAGGACTATTGACCCACAATGCTAAATGCCACAGTTGGCATGTAGTTTGCTGACTCTTGGATAAGAAAACAGCTACATTCGCTGTAGAAAGCTCTCACTGCAGAGGCCTAGTAAGTAAGCTAACAAGCTGAAAGATTTAATCCTTCTGGGAAGCTGCAGCTTGTGGCTACAGATTAGCTCCTTTGCTAGCAGATATTTCACAGGAACCTTGTTTGTCTGTTGAAATTGAATCAAACTCCCTTAAAGGCAAAAGCAAGAGTACAGAAATCACCAAATCAGACTATTTATTACCCGTTTCCTGCCCATCTATCCATCTATCATTATTAGCTGCTGGCCACAGATTAGCTGCATCGTTAACAGGTAAAACCATTTAATAAAACCTGTTCTCTTTAAACTGACTGAAAGAGAAGTGAGGACAGAAGGGGTGTGTGTCCAAAAACAGACAAATATCACTCGTTTATCTGCTTTTAAATTCAGTTTCACCCCCAGTCCTGCACTGTCACTCACGTCTGAGTCAGTGATAGGCTCATTAGCACTGAGTGTGCGATGGTGAGGTGAGTCAGCAGTATCAGTCAGGAAGTGGAAACAATGTCAAATTTAGTCACATAAAGAGTTCCAGCAGTAATCTGCAAGTGTAGGGGCTGCTGTGGTCTGAAGGTGACCCCCTTCCATTCATGGTACTTCCTGAATTCAGGACTTCCTGCTTCTCCCCTCAGCAGGTTTTAAAAGCTCGACAGGAACAAATTCCAGTCAGGTTGTTAATAATCCAATTTGATCCAGAGAGTGAGAGAAAAAGGTGCTGATGTGTGTTCTCCTAAAGTATGAGTTCGATCTGTTTCTCCCTGCAGACCCTCCTGCTGCACCTCCTGCCACCTCCTCCTTTTCTCACTCACTAAGACTTTAATCGAATTAGCTCTCACTTGCAGGCTCAGTTCACCTCCCCTTGACCCCTAGAGCCATGACTGGCACTCAGAGCACTTCTCTCACCATGAGATAGTGATGATGATTTCATGCTTTTTTTTTTTTTGACATTTCTATTGCAGTTCTGGTTGTGTTGACATCCTGAAATTTAATGCTTGCAAAATCCAAACCCACACAGAATTTATCCTACTATGAATTCGTCATTAAGTATATAGTTTAAAAACACATTAACTGTGCATTTACATGCTCCTTGTATTGTCCTGTTGCTTAAGTTGGGATGTTGTTCTTCTGATTTCACTGTGTCCAAGTGCTTTTAAATCATGATGTGGAAACAACGTTTTTGTACATGTTGAATTTTATGTCTCATAGTGTTTAAACAATAAGTTCATAGCTATTTCCAGCATAAAACAGTTCGAATCACCTGACTTGATATCAGAATTACTGCTCATAAATAATCCAGGTACCCCTACATAACAGCAACTAATTGGGATACCCTTCTATAGATAAGAGGTGTGCTTTTTAAGCTGCTGTAGCCTGCAAACAGTTATTGTGCATCTGCTAGCCACTCTGCAACCCACCTCCACTATCTGTTGTCACTGATGTGTGCTCTGTTCTGTGCTGGGGTCTTTCTGCTGCTTTCTCAGCATGACTGTGGAGGGACTTGGAGGTCCCAGAAGAGAGCCACACCACCAAATATAAATGACTGAAAATGGAAATAATCTTCTTTTGAATATAGTGGTCTTCACTGAACTATAGAAACACACTGATATAGAAATATAGAAACATTACAAATTAAATGCCATCACAAAATTGACACGCAGTGCTTGAATTTCAACCATTAATCAAAAGTTTCTTACTAGCAGTTAAACATTTACTTTTGCCTGTCATGGTTCTCCCTGTGTGTCAGCTACAACTCACAAAGCTATTTAAACATTCACATTAGGTTTCTGATCTTTCTGATTATTCTGATGCCACATTTAAGGCCTGTTAAGGATGTTTATTAATCACTGTCAGACAGCTTTTGATTTTCACTCACAATTTGTGAGGTAACTTAACAAATTAACCTAAAAATGTAAAGACATTTAACCACAACATGTGTTTTGAACTCCACTAGAGTTAATGTACGCAGACAGAAGTTACAGCTGCTATGTTGAGCTACTTGGCATGAAGTGTTACTTTTGTCTATATTATTAATGTAGATTTAGCTGTTGGCTTACTTTTGTCATGAAAGATATTCAACTGATATTCAAGGTGTTCAGCATCGTATCTGAGTGTCAGCATTTAAGGAACCAGGAAAAGTGGCTAATTTAGCTTCAGCTAAAAACACGGTTGGTGCTACTTGGCTTTCAGCCCTACAAAACCCATTTAAAGAGTTCTATGGCTAAGGCTAACTGCGGGTAAAGTCCGAGAGTTACATCAAAAGAAAGCTAGCTGCTGAGATAATCTTAGCTACAACTGAACCAGAGTTAAACTACTGCTTTTTCAAAAGTTTCTATGTGTAAATGAAGAATACCAATTATGATTAAGTAACATTATGTTTATCCATCCATCCATTTTCGGACACTTATCCAGGCCATGGGGGCAGTAGTCTAAGCAGAGACCCCCCTGTCCCGGGCCATCTCCTTTAGCTCTTCCCGAGTGTATCCTGAGTCTGCCCTGGGGCCTCCTCCTGGTAGGACACACCCAAAACACCTCCCCTAGGAGGCGTCCAGGAGGCAACCTGGTCAGATGCCCGAACCTCAGCTGGCTCCTTTCAGTGTGGAGGAGTAGCAACTCTGAGCTCCTCCTGAATGACCGAGCTCCTCACCCTATCTCTAAGGGAGAGCCCAGACACCCTAAAATAACAAACTAAATAAACATTGTTTTCTTCCAAATAATTAAGTAAGGCAGCAATTAAATAAGTTCACAATAGAGAAGATGAAAGACCCTGCTAAAAGACAGCTTAGCAAACCTATGTGGCTTCCAATCATGATATCATGGGATTGTATAGCTACAAACTGGGCACCACTTTGTGGACATTCTGCTTGTCATGTCTATAAATTTTAAGTTTTTTTGGAGCCATGTATGCCTAAAAATCGGAAAGGCAAAACATGTAGTAGTATGTAGTTTGGTGGTAAATTGTATACACTTAAATGATCAAACTGGAAATTAATGTATTTAATAATGGAGAAGAGCTAAACATGGAAAAATATAAATGTATAGTAGGATTTTTTAAAAACCTACTTTCACAATTTACAGCTAAATTAAACACATAAAGCCACTTTTTCAAGGAGATTTTGAGTATCCACAAAATTAGCTAGAAAATACATATGGGAAATGTAAAATAAAGCACTATGATGGTGCAGCTGTGCACACAGGAGTCACTGACAAGGTGAAAAATATAGAATAAGAAGGCAGTATTAAGGTTATCAATCAAATGTCTTGTGTGCTTCCTCTTTGAACATCACAGTCAACCAACCAGCAGTCACAAAAATAAGACAGATTCATTTTTTTAGAATCATAGGAGATTTTAATCTTAATCTTCATCATTCACCACCATTATCATCCTCATCATCACTGACCATTGCAATAGTCATCATCATGACATCATCACAGTTGTTAATAATTGCACAGAAACAATCATCACCTCCTTCGACGACATCATCATCATCATCGTGTACATTCTCATCGTTTCCAGTTTTTTTGTATTTCATACTTTTATAATATATTGTATATCATCCATGGTCGATCTCTTTTTTAAATAATTTACATAAGAATAAAGTCAACAGACTGAAGAATGACTGTCTGTCTATTTACATCATGAGACACGCAGAAAAGGAGATAATCAAGAAGAAAATGACTGGAAACCAAACAAAACAGCGAGAAAGAGGAGGAGGAGGGGGAGGAAGGGTTAGAAGCAGCAGCACAAGGAGAGAGAGACAGGGAGAGAGGGAGGGCGATCGACAGGGAAGCCTCTGTGTGTGTGTGTGTGTGTGTGTGTGTTCGTCTAACTCCTCGCTGAGTACCAGAACGAGGCTGAATGACGCTAACGAGGTCGTCTCACAATGATGACCTTCCACCCAAACGTCTGATTTGTCTCCATGGCAGCAGGTTACACTGACTGTTGCCATGGTAGCCTGTAGCATCCATAACCTGCCATAAAGCTGATGTGAGAGTTTCTGAAAGCAAATCTAAATTTAGGAAGAAAGAAGAGGGGCTTTAATATGTTTTCCTATTTTCATGATCCATAAAAAATGTTAGTGTGTCGAGTCGGCAAAGTCAGAATTACCTCCTGACATAGTTTCTGTTTATCAGGTGAAAAAATAACAACTTTTAATCACCTTCTCATCATTTTAAATGCTAAAACAACTGGTAGATAAATTCATTAGTATCACAAGACCAGCCAGCCACATTTCATTTCTTCACCTTTAATTGAATTAACCGCGGTCAACAAATCCAACCTGTCATATTGTGAAGGAAAAAAGGGATAAAAACCACAGTGTTGTGACCACAGACAGTATAAAAGATGGACGTAGCTTTCGGGCCTGAAAAGTGTAGCCGACGTGGAAGTGCCTTAAACCTGCATTCTTTTTAATAGCCACCAGGGGGCGATACCTGTGGCTGCAAAAAGACTTCTGGTCCAATAGAAGACTATTGGAAAACAGCCCTCGGACTTGACCTCAGTAAAGACTTTCCTGCTGAGTCCATTCTGTAAATTTTGTTCATTCTAAGTATTCAGGATAATCCAGGACAGTCAATGAGCATGCAGTTTCACAGTCCTACATCCTACTTTTTCTCATCTCATCCAGTTATAAAAACCTAAACACTCATCTCAAGGCTTCAAAACAGGACTTCACTAAACAACAGCCGACATCTCAGTAGCTACATCCATTGTTTCTACCATCTATGGTCATGACATAGTTGGCTTGTGGTGATTGATTAAAATGAATATGTTCAACATTTCAACTAAAACACAATCTTTCTCTAACTCTCTATAAATGCAGTTTTCCGTAATTTGCTTTTTGTCTTCTTATCATATTGTTGTTTCCTCTAGTGGTTATTTGTCTGAGAGTTTTGCTGAGTTATTTGATGCTATAAAAATGTTTGTCACCATGATTGACTCCTCTAGTAATCGAGGAGGTACCTGCAGACCTCTGTTTAGAAACTGGAGGAGTTTTATATGCTTTTTAACCTTTATTTAAATAGGAAGTGAAACTTGTGAGATTAAAAATCTCTTTTGAGAGAATGCATTGGGCTCAGATAAGCAGTATTAAACTAGCATGGTTTTCAGTGTTAAGGTTGTTTAGGAAGTGAAGGATAAGAAATTCTTACTACAAAGCAAATGTGAGCTTTTGCTTCCTGACAACATTCCTGTTTCTTTGTAGTTTTGCAAAGTTGGAAAGATACTGATCTAACCTTCCTGAACTGATTACTCATAAGTGGAATGCTGAAAAACCACAAGGAATGCCTTTTCCCAACTGTATTAAATCAGACTACTTACAACCAAATTTTTATCAAAATAAGCCGTCCTCTGAGCTGGACATATAGCACTGAGCTGTCTGTGCTGTGCCAGGGGTGCACAGAAACCGTCTACAAGTGCAACACTGAAAAAAAAAGAGAGATATTAAAAAATATATTGAACTTACAAAGTGGGGTGTCGCCAAAATCACTGACCTAAGTTTGAAAAAAACTATTTTGCATATTTTGTGGAAATCTCTACTAGGAACAAAAAATATTCAGTAACCTTACTGCTTCACCGTGTTCCCAAAATCACTTCATACATGAATGGTCTTCTATTGGTTAGACTACAACACCTATGGCAGGTATGACAAACCTGTTAAAAATAACTGACTTTAAATGTTTCTATAATTTAGGATGTCACGTGAAAACTATGAATACCACAGCCTCGGAAAACTCTGGATCCTTAGTAACAGTTCTAAATAAAGCACCAGAATCAAACCAAGATTATCTGTGTAGGCGCCTACAACAACTGATAAAAGGCTTCTCAACTAACAGCGGGAAGAAGAAAGACAACCTAAATAGCGACGCTAAATAGCGTTAGCTGCGGAAAAGCTGGGTAGCTTGAGTCTGAGATAAAGCTATGGAGTAAAACGCTGGCAAGGAAATAAGATAAAACCATGAGGAAAAAACAGAGAGAGACATGGGACTGAGGGGGTGCTTTCCAGCTTTACATTCTGCTAATTTATGCGTCCTCCCATCCTCGCTCCTTCATGACCCAGAAAGTGTTCTCGCTCCACTGTCAAGGGGGATGTTCCAATCCCTTACATGTGAAAAAATAAAAAACTTCAATTGTAATGTCTCTAATGATTGCTAAAGTAAAATTACATTTTAATACTGTAGTGAAATAGACTTAGAAACAGACCGTGCCAGCAGCATTATCCATGTTTATTCACAGATGTGACTAGAAGCTTGTGCGTAGGCTTTTCCTTCCTTCTCCCTTTCTAATGTTCCCCTCTTGCTACAGTCCAACACAGCGACACACTCACGGCTAACATTATTATTCAATCTGAGCCTGCCTCTGGACTCACTGAATATTTAGGCTATTGATTTTTATTGCTGATTTTTTTTCCCTCTCACATCTGTTCTATTCTTACTGTAATAATAAAAAGTCCATTTGTGTCCATGCTGTCCGTCACATATTATGGCACTCTAATTCTACGGTAATTCGGTGTTGGAGCAGCAGTCAACAGGTGCAAGGTGTTTTCTTTATGTTACTGAGAGGAACACGTTTTGATTTCTACACACGATCAAGCATCTTTTTCTGGTTTGAAATCTTCTCAGGGTTATAGCTTGGTGTCAGGAACTATATTTTATCAGATAAAACATATTTGTTTAAATACATATGGTGCCTTGATGGCATGTGTACGTGCAGAATAATACCCCAAGGACTGTGTGAGTTCATGCTGTGATAATAAACCTTTTCCAGGCAGCATTACATACTTAAACAACTCAAAAATAACTACAGAACAAACACTAGCTGTTACAGCTTTCAGAGGACCTCTATGTTACTAAGACTGACTCATAATCAGTCAGATAACACAGATAAAAATTATCAAAGTAAATTACAAAAAGTATATCTTGATGGTGCTGATCTAATAAGGTTACAAGCTTGAAATGCTAACAGAGTTGGGATATCTCATTAAAGTACAGAGCAAAAAGAATAAATTTGACCAAATACAGTTACTGCGGTTTGGCTTTCAATCGTACAAATCCATAACAAGATTTCTAGGGCTAAGGCTAACCACCAACCTAAGGTCAGAGGGCTACAATAAGTCAAAGCTAGCCTTAAAACTAAAACTATGTATCTGATTTTCTCCAGGCTACTATGAAGTGAAAAGTATCAAATTTGAAAAACTAACATTTTTAATCAGCTCGTTATTCAGTTTAATTCAGTAATGTAGTCACTAAATCAGATGATGATGGAGAAGGAAAAGACAACTCCTGCTAAAGGACAGCTTAGCAGATCGAGCCATGACATTACGGGAATGTGTATAAATAGCACGCCAGGTGGGGCTAATTTCACAGGTCACGTCTACAAATTTAACAAAACAGTACAGGAAGTAACAACTAAAGAAAGAAAAAAGGAAAAAAAGCATAAACAAAGCTAGTTTCATGCCATTCATGGATTTCTGGGAAAAACTTCTGGCTTTATGCAAAAAACAAACAAAACAAAACGAAAATTTGATCATGACGATACTTCTATATGTAGAGATTTATAGAACTCTCTTTATATAAAGACTTCTACAATCATGAGACATTTTATTAGGTACACCTTGCTAATACCGGTTTGGACCCCCTTTTGCCTTCAGAGCTGCCTTAATTCTTTGTAGCACAGATTCAACAAGTTGCTGGAAACATTCCTCAGCATCACACAGTTGCTGCAGATTTGTCAGCTGCACATTCATGATGTGAATCTCCCGTTCCACCACATCCCAAAGATCTGTTGGACTGAGATCTGCTGACTGTGGAGGCCGTCTGAGCACAGTGAACTCACTGTCATGTTCAAGAAACCAGTTTGAGATGATCTGAGCTTTGTGACATGGTGTGTTATCCTGCTGGAAGCAGCCATCAGAAGATGGCACACTGTGGTCATAAAGGGATAGACAACAAATACACAGGTAGACTGTGGAGTTTAAACGATGCTCAGCTGGTACTAAGGGGCCCAAAGTGTGTCAAGAAAATGTCCCCCACACCATCACCAGCCTGAACGGTTAACACAAGCCAGGAAGGATCCATCCCTTCATGTTGTTTAGACCAAATTCTGACCCTAACATCCGAATGCTGCAGCAAAATCGAGACTCATCAGACCAGGCAACGTTTTTCCAATCTTCTGTTGTCCAATTTTGGTGAGTCTGTGTGAACTGTTGTAGCCTCAGTTTCCTGTTCTTAGCTGACAGGAGTGGCACCCGGTGTGGTCTTCTGCTGCTGTAGCCCATCTGCTTCAAGGTATGACATGTTGTGCGTTCAGAGATGCTCTTCTGCATACACTGATTGCAACAAGTGGTTATTTGAGTTACTGTTGCCTTCCTATCAGCTCAAAGCAGTCTGATCATTCTCCTCTGACATCAACAAATGAACTGCTGCTCACTGGATATTTTCTCTTTTACAGACCATTCTCTGACTTTCCCTTGGCTGGTCAGATAGCAGCATTAACAAGGAGTTGAACAGGTGTACCTAATAAAGTGGCTGGTGAATACAGGTCTAAGGCTAACTGCCCAGCTAATGTCAGAGGGCTACACTCAGTGAATACTATCTGCTAAAATGGAAGCTAAGTAACTGATTTTCTCCAAGGTGGGATATGTAAATGAAAATTTTGTTTATTCAGTTTGTTATCTGATATACATATGCAACTAAATTAATGATGGAAAAAAAACACTTCTAAAGGCTAGCTAATTGAAAGCCAAATTTTGCAGGTCATATCTACAAATTTAAAGTTAAGGTAACAAAATGAACAGGAAGGACATTAAATAGGCCATAAAATAGTCACAAACAATACGATAAAAGGAAAAAAATGAATAAATGAAGCCAGTTTCATTTCCGCTAATGGAATTTACAGGCAAATTTTTGGCTTTGTCAGGAATTCTCTCTACAAATGATTATTCGTTCAATCAAAGGAAAAAAACCTCACTGTTCATCATGCAGATTGTATTTAAAGTCAACATTTTACTTCAAGGAGAAAAGGAGCTGAGGAAAAGGAAGTAAAGAGTAGAGGTGAGGAAAAGCTGCTCACTGCAGTGAAACGAATCAGGCTGACGGTCGGCCCCTGCCTTTTATATTAAAAATACAAACACACAAAAACTGGAGAAATTTCTCCATACTGCTGCTTCCTGAGGCTTCAGTAAGCTTTACACATAAATTACATTTAATCCTATATGACAACTGTTTGTGTGTGGAGCAGTTTGTGTGAACATTTATATCAGATATCTATAATACATAAGATGAACTGGTCTCATGTAAAGACATTTTTGTATTCATACCTGGTGCTTCTCTTACCCTTAAACTCTTGGGTTGTCATGCATGTATCTTCCAATTAAATGCTTGCTCATGAAGTGAAGTGAGATTTTAACATCTCTTAACAGCTTTAATAATATACAGTAGGTTTGCCTGTTCTGCTCAATTCTGTTCAGAAATGTCATTTCAGGGACCAGAAGGTACTTATCAGTACAGCTGCCAAAAACTCTTCGTCAGAGCAAGGCTGGACTGTGGCAGAAATAAGAAGTAAATGACATTTTACAAGAGATAATATCAGAGACTACAGACAGGTGAAGATACATTATCAGGTACAAAGAGGATGAGAGCAGGTGGATAAAAATAATAACTAGAAGCACAATTATGATGTAACCTTTCGTATTAAGATATACATAGTTACATATTTGATTTTGTTTTAAATTAGCATTTAAAGTTTGACTTTGTTCCAATTAAGATTTTATGATTTCAGGTCATGTTGGTGTTACTTTTTTCTACCAGAAAAGGGCTGGTACAACAGGTCTGGACCAGTTTTTAAGTTTTAATTACTGGTTAACAGGTGCTTTCTCATCCCAAGGCATCAAATACTGATGTTCTGTCAAATGTTGCTGAAACATACAATCTCGTATACGTATCTCGGGTGCTGGTGCCTTGGCACAATGGCTGCTTCGATGTTAGGCACGTTTAAAGAGCGATAAAGTCCTCGTTAGAAGGCTCGATGTGTGGCATCTGAGCAAGTTGCCAGTTTGTCAGCCAGGATATCGTTTGCACTTTTAGTTTTGCTTTTACTTGTTGCTTGGTCAGATTAAGAAAAAGATGAGAGTTCGGGTTAAAATGCCTCTTCACAACATCAACTCTGCATACTGAAAAATCATGCATACCCAGTGCATTTAAATATGACTCCAAGCGTCCATGTCTGATGATCTCTACAGCCCTCTCTAACAGACCGCTCTCACCACTGCCATAAGGTCCGGTGTGTCATGGCACCAGAGGGAAAGCACACTGTGTGTGCATCTGTGAAACACCAGCAGCTTTGACAAAAGTGCAGTATTTGACGCTTGGAAATGAGAACAGTATACCATAAAAAGCATCTCCATCAATTCTATGTGCTACTTAATCTTTAAAAAACAAAAAAAAAAACAAAACAAAAAACACATCTCCAAATTCATTAACAGATCCATAACTGTAAGACTAAACTTTAGGACTAAATTCTTGGGCTTTATGGATAAGAGACATTTTGAAATAACTCCATAATTATTTCTATAATTCCATCTGCAGATTGACCAAAACTGTATATTAGAGGATGAATAAAAGCCCCAACGATGAGTCAGTGACAAATCTGATGCAAGTCAATTCAACATGTATGTGCGCGCTGCCTCTAAGTTTTGATGAGAATGTAAGTAGGCCACACTGTGCACTGCCTTTATTTCCCCTTGTGTTTGAAAAATAATTTAAAAACCTGTTTATGGAAGATTAAACAAACTGAAAGTGGGCGACAGCGACACAAAAATCTAACGACTAAATAACTCCACGCCAAACCAGATTATTACGCCATGCTGATGAGCGCTAACAAGACAACTGCAGCTCTCTGTTCCCAATGCATACACCTCTGACTTTACAACATGACTCATCTGCC
This sequence comes from Paratilapia polleni, assembly GCA_015106735.1. Classification (NCBI taxonomy): domain Eukaryota; kingdom Metazoa; phylum Chordata; class Actinopteri; order Cichliformes; family Cichlidae; genus Paratilapia; species Paratilapia polleni. Next base: position 62,966 of record VUQI01063343.1, on the reverse strand, counting down.
ATCCCGTGTGCAATTAAGTAGTTATATAATCACCACGGAGACCAGCAGAGCCAGTCTGTCTGTCTGCAGATGCAAGGTGACATGTCGTAACGAGCTGCGGTGAAAACAGTGCCGCTGACAGGGACGAGGCACTGTAAGTAAGATTTAGAGACATCTACATATCAGTACAGACATGTATTGATACGATCATCTCTTGGCTTAGTTGTTATTGGTGATTGAAAGGTTTTTTTCAATATCAAGTAAGCAGGGCACTAATAAGCAGGGCCCTGCACGGCCCCTGATTATTAGTGCAGTACGTTGATGTGTGTGTGTGTGTGTGTGTGTGTGTGTGTGTTTTAGGACCAGTGAGTGAATGAACAAAAATCACTTGAGAGTTAGGATGATGAATCTACTAGAATTAGGGCTCCTTTTTGTAGGTTTGTGAGATAAAGAAGCTAATGTGGGAACCAAGCAATGTCAAGCAATCAAGCAATATTTTATGAATGGCCTGCATGAAAAAAGTCCACGTTGTGAGAATCAGTGAGGCAGCTTTGAGCTACCTGAAACTTGACAAAGTCAAACCAAGCATGTTTTTTTTTAAAAATCATGGACAGCTTCTATAAGCCTGTAGCGCTACATTTATGCTAGCCTGTTGCCTCAAAAGAAGAAGCTGAACATCGACATGCCAAAGAGAGACATGAAAACTAAAAATGAAAACTAAGCAAACTCAGCAGATCTCTATTTCCGTTACAGGTGTGCCACATTAATGTTAAACTGTTTAGAGAGTAATTACCAACCCACTCCCACAGTAAAGTGTTTAATAGCCGTGTTGTTCAGCAACACAAAAATGTCTTTTCAAAATAGAGGCTCCTAATTTAATGTCTTTTTTTTTAAAACTGAATTTTGTTTTCAGTCACTAATTGGTTTTATTTTAATTCCCTCTTTAGTTAGGTTCAGGAAATGAAATTTCTCAGGTTTAGGCATCACCACTTCTTGGTTAAGTTTAGAGAGGAACATGGTTAAAACAGACCACAAATCTTCAGGCTGCCAGGTGCCACCCCCAAGAATTTGCTCCAAAATACGTGGCAATCTCACAATTTTAATCTTTAGGGGAAAATACTACGATTTGTACTTTAGACTAGTGCAGCTTTTACACATTTTTCTGTGAGTCTGGGCAGTAATTACCAATGGCTGAAGCAAGAAAAAAGTCAGTTTCCAGCTGTAGCTAGCAAACAACTTAGTTGTGACAACCTAACAAAGAGAGAGCTAACATTACTTCTTTGCACCTTTGACGTTTTGACTCACGTTTTGACTCACAGTGATAGAAGCCCAGCAGATGTTTGTATCAATAGTGATTAATTAATTAATTAATGACAGTTTAGCTTAGGTATCCAATTCAAGGCAATTCAAGGGCCAGTCCCAAGAACTAAGGCTCCTTTTCAGAACCAGGGCCTAATCTTGAAACAGTTCTTTGCACTTTGACAGCCAAAGAGCTTTACGAGAGCAGCGCCCACGCTTTGCTGTGTTTAGACTGCAGAGCTGCAAGACCAACAAAAACTTTATGACAGCCACTTAAAAAAATTGAACGGAACATTTATTTGCCAATGTAGGTTCCCAAAGTCAAAATACTCATACAGAGACAGCGTAGTCTATGATTACTGCTGTTATACTTGCAGTTAGTATTGGTGGGAAATTCAAGATACAGATGTATACATTGATGTAAAGACATAGCTCTGTGGTGGCTTTCTTGCCTCTAGAAAAACAAATTGGCTTTTGAAAGATTTGAACCAACCCCAAACCGCCACTAGCACCAGCCAAAAACTAGCACCCAGTTTGCATTGGTGGACAGGGGGTACCACTGATCCATGGTTTATAACAGCTAAAACTCTGCTCTGCATTGTCCCAAATAAATATAATTTAATACAATATTTAATACAATATTAAATTATTTCACAATGTACAGCCAGCAGCCAGAATGGAAAGGTTTTCTAAACTAGCAAACAAAGCTAAATGCTAATGATAGCACTTTAAAAGAACTGTTACCCATATTTAGTAAAACCTATGTGATGCTAGCTATAATTAGATCTCGAACATCCATCCATCCATTTTCTTCCACTCATCCTATTCAGAGTCGCGGGTGGGGGCTGAAGCCTATCAGAGCTGCCATAGGGCGAGAGGCGGGGTACACCCTACACAGGTGGCCAGTCTGTCGCAGGGCTAACACAGAGAGACAGACAACCATTCACGCTCACATTCACACCTACGGCCAATTTAGAATCACCCATTAACCTAATCCCACTAACTGCATGTCTTTGGACTGTGGCAGGAAGCCGGAGTACCTGGAGAGAACCCACACAGACACGGGGAGAACATGCACACAGAAAGGCCCAGGCCAGATGGTGGATTCAAACTCAGGACCTTCTTGCTGTGAGGCAACAGCGTTAACCACCGTGCTGCCCCAAATAAAAAAGTTCTTATAGACTATGGACGAATGGATGACAAACACCTCGCCATCACATAAACTTATCGGTCTCTCAACTGGATGAGCTAAAAACCAGTTTGTTTTTTGTTTTTTTAGCTAAGCAGTAAATTATGATTTAAACGCTGATATTTTTTCAAGGTAGCAAACAGAACACGACACGGTATTATATAAAGTCCTAACCATCATAACCATCATACATAAGAATATTTTGTAAGCCTCCAAAACTCATTTCAATTACATTTTAAAATCCTCTTTTCTTGATATTCTACAATGATTGTCACCACATCATTCAAGTCAAATTTTATGTGTAGATACATATTATTAAAATAAAAGTGCTTCACGATTACTTCATCAGGTGGTGAGAAGGTTCTAAATAGGAAACCTGACAGATTTTATGGTCTAGTTTCTGAGTAAGCCTATAATGCTAACATTACTATATTACAACAATCAAACATTATTACTTAATCCGTTGGGTTAATATTTCTGGAATAAAAAAACAACACTAATAAATCCCAAATGGACTGATTTGGGTTAATTGCAGCATCTTGTCATTTAGTGGTAGTGCAGAGTGTCCTAGGTAATATACGGGTATAAACTATGGCACATTAGAAATCATACAGTATCTTATCAAACTTTATATTATTTCCCTGCACACTGAGAGGACAGGATGATTGCTACTGCTAGGGTTTGACATTTTGATCTGTTCTCAGCTATTCACTACAGGACATTGTCTTTTACCAAATGCAGTTTCCATCAATCACTGCAGTTTCGCTGGCAGTTTGCACTCAATGTGAGGGAAAGCGCCTCATAATCAAGATGAGCAAGTTGTAAAGCTGAAGGACTATCGCTCAGGATGAATCTTAAAAAAAGAAAAGGTGATAAATGGCTGTGGAAAGACTTCTCATGCTGTGTTAACATGATCTTTCACATCTAAATGAACATGTTCACAGCTAATTAATTTTCAACAAGAAAAAGCAGGAAAACACTGAGTGACAAACAGGAAGTATTAATTTGCATTAATACACAATTAAGTGAAACTGTCCCAAATCACTCCCTTCACAATTCACCATCATTAGTGCACAGCAGGAGGGACAGTAACTAAGTGCATTTAGTTAAAGACTGTATTTAGGAATAATACAGAGGTCCTTTATTTCACTTTAAAGTTCACTACATTTCAGAGGTAAATTAAGATGTATTTAGCATGGAGGGGTTGCAAATGCAGTCCTGTACCTTATAATGACAGAAACCTTTACCTTCATATTGACATTAAAAGGCTTACAGATCAATGATTATATCAATAAATAAAATAATATACATAGCAATGTAGCAAATCAAATTGGGCAGTCCTGTATAATGAGTAGGACCTGCTATTAATACTTTTCAGTTTTTATGCCAGCAAAAATTTCTACTTGTATCTGAGTATTGTTACAGTGCGGGATTTGTGCTTTGCTTAAGTTAAAGGGGAGCTATTATGCATTTCCTTATTTCCTGTCATGTATGTAGTGTTACAATGGGAAATACTCCTATTAAACACGGCCAAAGTTTGAAATAATGAGGTCACCGTACGTACAAGAAATCCCTGTAATCCCCTCTGAACACTCCGTTTCTGAACATTTTTTCTACTCTTGGCTCTGTATGATGTCATAGAGAGGGGATATCCCAAAATAGTCATCTCAGGCACACAGCTCTGACTTAAGCAGCACAGAAGTCCCGCCCAGCTGATGTTCAAGCCTTCTGCTTATGAGGGGCAGCCAATCAGAAGAAAGTGGGTGTAAAGATGCGTTAAAGGGGCTGGACCAAGGAGCAGTATAAGATAAATAAGGATCAATTTGACCTGTGAATCAGGCAAAGCTTCTCCACAGAATCCAAAGAAAACTAAAACTATACGCATAATAGGTCCCCTTTAAGGATCTGAGAACTTTCACCAGCACAGAAGAGAAGTTTATAAAAATCATGTGGGGACGGGAAAAAAGTTTCAAGACTTAAAACACGTTTCACAGACAGGAATTTTACAGCTCCTTAAAAAATAAAATATCCGTTTCTTTCATCGTGTCCACTGTTAAATTATTAATAAATTCTTTTTCTTTTTTTTTTTTAAATACAGGTAACTCCACTGGAATCATGTTGTAAACCTTTGACGTCGTGTCACATGTCGTCGTGCTGCATATAAAACTTTGGATCAAAGCACATTTATTTATTGATAAATCAGCTACTACATCAGTTTAATCCCCTCCCACTCAATATGAGTTTACGTACACTGGGACATTCTCATACCAGATTTTAAAACAAATGTATTGCTTTTTAAATGTATACACGGCTAAAAGGAGCTACAGACAAAACTGTGGGCAGCTAACTATGAAATAAAGATATAGGCTTGACTTTACAGCTAAAAGATGACTGGATGAACTCGTCAGAGGATTTGCTCATACAGCATACAGCGTTTTCTGCTCATTACATTTGATTGAGGGTTTGGGTGTCAGAGACTGTTTTTTTTTTTTTTTTAAACTTGGCACTGCAACAGGAGGATAATACCCCCCGCTATCAAACTTGGCAATGAGACAGACTTTTCTCCTTTTCGTCTTTCCTTTGATTTTCTTGGCGCTGAATGAGAAGAATGTCTTTCTTACTTTCTTTAGGAAGAGGAAAAAGGGAGGAGAGGAAAAAAGGAGGAGCATGAGGGAGTCAAAGCTACAGAGTTAAACACAAAGAGAAGATGGATAAAAGAGTGTAGAAAAAAAAGATGAGAGAAGACACAAAGGGCTCCAATGTTGCTCCCTTCATCACCGCCTCCATCAGCTTCCTCTCGCTCAGAGGGGAAGTCACCGAGTGTGTTTACGTGCACTGTAGTTATTAAGGCAATACTGTGACTCCTGAAACTGTCACATGAAATCCAATTATTTTACTTTTATCATGATCTGAGAAACTATACATGTAGACCAAGCTTCACTCCTTTGAAACTTGACAGTTCTTCTCTTTAGACGTGTCTATTTATGGAGTTTTTACCTGAGCAAACTTCTCAGCTCAGTGCAGACAGATAATTAAATGTGACAGGGATGGGACAGGGAAGCTAGCATATCAATAACTCTAGGTTAGGTTTACTGGAGCTAATGTTAGCCGCTTTTAGGGTACCTGCTTTCTGGCTGTAGCCTTATTTGTAGCACCATGGTCCTGGAGGAACGGTGTTTCGTTTCATGGTGTACAGTATTACCTGTTTATGGTTTGAATGACAATAAAAGACACTTGATGTTACCTGAATTGTAAGGGAGGATTCATAGGTACACATTGCTTCAACGCTTGCAGGCTAACAGAGCTTCGATCAGCAGTTAGCATGGCAAGCTGGCCACCTTTTACTAATGTTCTCTTTTATCGAGGGTAAATGTAATGGTTTCTTAGCAAGAAAACAATCTGAATTTCATTTGGTTGCTTTAGATGCATTTGATTTGACTGACAGGTCCCACAGCCTCTCACATTCAGCCTTGGTGGCTGCTTCCTCCTTTTCCAAAACTCTGATATTTTGACAACAGCCAGTGACATTTTTAAACCCTGGCTTCAGGCTCAAATATGTCCTTTCAGAGACCTCTGGGTGGCACAAATGCTGTAGAGACTGTTCTTGTAACATCATGCTGAGCGAACAGATGGACTGTTAAAGTAGAGCTTGGTCTGCATGTAAGATGGGATCAGAAGCAGGCGTCATATTTATGAAGTAAGAACCTTTTCAGCAAAATTATATAGTAGATTATGGTAATGATATATTAAGTAGCTACGTGACACCATGAAAATATTGCCTTAAAGCTGATCACCGTCTGTGATCAGAGGACTGATGTGCATGTAAACATACTCCAGATATCACTGATATCATTTTATTATCTCTGAGGACTCTTGCAGCTGCTATGTGTGCATGTGTGTGTTTGTGTGCGTGTGTGTGTTTCTGTCCGACTGCACTGTACACAGTAAGCACCAGGGTTCTCCCTAAAACTGGAAATCGGGGGGGGGGGGGGGGAAAAGGTCT
>VUQI01063343.1:25585-56476 GCA_015106735.1 Paratilapia polleni | reverse complement strand
TCGGAAGGGGGGGGGGGGGGGGCAGAAATGACTCTGATCATGGCCACGTGTAAATCCATTTCAATAAATTTCCCTTCACATGACCTATACACCAAAGTCTGTACAAACGTTCCCTGATGTACGTCCATATAGTTAGTTCTCACACTTCCTCCGATGTTAAATGTGTGTGCCAGTAGGTTGTTGAAATAAGAAAAGAAGCCGTTATAAGGAGAACCCAGGCTGCTGCATGTAGGAATGATAATGACTCTACAAAACAAAGACCAAACTCATGACTCTGGTGGCTGCTCATTTAAGCCACTGTGCAACCAGTCGACCAGGCTGCATTTACTGAAGAGGACCTCTGAATGATGTGTGGCTCGTACTGTTCATGAACTTGCTAACAAATTCTTTCAGTCCCGCCAAGACCAGATGAGTCTTCAGTCCTTCGTTCCAAAGAGTTTGGAGTGGTGAACGGTGACAATATGCCGTACAACAGACCAGAGCCCCGCGTACACAGAGTTGGGACATGGCAGCTGCTCTACCAGCTGCTGACATTTCAGTGCCATCATTGGACGGCCCTGCAGCCTATTGTTGCATCGAGCGCTGTCCAACCCTTGCCGAACTCTGTCTACAGCGGGCTCTGGACACAGCATTGTCAGGAAACAGCGAGGTCATGGCTTCATGCTCGGACAGGGAGGATAAACTATTAAAGTCCCCGTTCCAACCCAGACTAGGAGATGAGGGGAAGAGTTTGCTTTCAGACAGAGGTTGAAAACTGTCTGGCGAGTTTGCATTATGCACAAAACTGCAGACTCATCACCGGCGTTCAGCTGAGCCACTGAGTGAACCAGCTGAAGCAGGTGTGAGCGTCTCCAGGTAGGTCAGACTGCAGAGGTGATGATCAGTCCTGTTGGTTTTAAAGCTGCAGAGCAACTTTTACTGTCTGACTCAGGGTGTGGTTTTGTAAATCTTTAAGAAAATGTGTCACCAGGTTTAAAAGAAAAGAGAAACAAGTCGGATCAGCAGCAGAGTTGCAAAGCCAGTTTCATCGTTTTCTTTTAAAGCTCCAGTTTTCTCCACAAACAGGCTTTTAATGAGGAACAGTTTTAAATGAAGAATCCCCGGATTTCCTCCTTTTCTTGTAATTTCATGTGTCTTTTTTTATTTTACTCCACAGTTTTCTTGCTGTTTGGTGGTCAAAAGACAAAAAAGGAAGAAAGAGAGAGAGAGAGAGAGAGACGGCCGTGGTGGAGGGAGGACAGGGGTTCATAATTACCCCTCAATTTACCCTGGGAGAGTTGTGTGGGGCGGGGAGTGTCTCGTAGTCGCCCCTGGTTACCTAGAGGAGGGGCTACTGCACTCGGAGGCGGGGCAACAAAACTGATGGGCGATGTCATCATCTTCCTCCTCTCTGAGAGACAGACAAACAGACAAGAGAGACAAAGACAGAAAGGAAGGAGAGAAAGAAAGAAAGATGGAAGAAAAGGAGGTGGAGGAGGAAGAGGAAGGGGTGGAAAAGGATGGAGAAGGAAAAAGGAGGAGGAGAATAAATGATAGAGCAGGAAAGAAACAGAGGAGGGAGAGGAAAGAGAGAAAGGGATGAATGAGGGAGGAGGAGAGGAGAGAAAAGGAAGAAATGGGTGGGAAAAAGACGAAAGAGAGGGAGGAAGGAAAGGATGAGGAAGAGGAAGGAAAGGAAGTAGTAAGGAGAAGAGGAGAGAAATGAGAAATAGAAAGGAGAAGACAAGAGAAAAGAAAGACAGAGAAAGGAGAAGGAGAGAAAAAGACAGAGCAGGAAGAGGAAGGAGACAAGGAAAGAAAAGGGATGGAGGAGGAAGGAGAAGAGGGAAAAGGAATAAAATGGAGAGAAACGGATGAGAGAGGTATCGGAAACAACAGGAGGAGAAAATGAGGAAGTAGGAAAGAGAAAAGGAGAGAAAATGATAGAACAGGAAGAGGAAGGAGAAGAGGGTTGAAAGGATGAAGGAGACATGGAGATAAAAAGATGAAGGAGGAATAGGAAGGCGAAGGAGAAGAGGAGAGAAAGATATGGAAGAGGAAGAGAAGAGAAAAGGATGGAAAAAGAAGAGCATAATCAGAAAAGATGGGATACAAGCTGAATAGTCTGTGATGGGATCTGAAGCTTGGACTTGCAGTGCTGGAGTTGGCCACCAGATGTCAGTGTTTACACATCTAACTGAAGGACTGACCTTCTGAGTTTAACTTTTTCTCGCAAGAAGTGAAGCAGCGTTGGCTCGTCGCCTCGGGACACAATTAATCTCTAAAATTATAAACTTTACACAGAGTCAGAGGTGAACAAACTCACTTCTGAATCTGCATGTTTTTCCTTAAGGGGAGAGGACAATGATGGAATGAGGGAGGGATGAAGGGAGGTATGAATGGATGATGTGAGCAGAGGGGTGAGGTGATGAGGAAGCCGAGCCTTTTGGTGAGATTCTGAGATCGTCCGGTGCAAAATAATACACATTAATGCAAATGTAACGCTGGTGGGAAGTGTAAATTAGTGCGATAATCACAGCAGCTGTGATTTTCAAACTGGGGCAGTAATCCATCACTTTGATCCCATTCAGCAGTTTTATGTTTCCTTGTCTCATTTAAATAATTCAGTGTCTTAGAAATTGGGCAACAGACTCTATTTCATCCATCTGAGGACAATGGAGATCAACAGAGGTGTGAAGAGGTTTCATTTGGTACACACACAATTTCTTATCAAATGCTCACTGTTCCTGCTTCCTGCAGATAAAACCGATTCAAACCAGTCTCATGTTAGTTTAGAGCTGATTTCAGGACAAATCGGATACGTTTCAGAGCAACATTAAAGGTATGTAGCAGAAATGGGCATTTCAAGCTATTGTTTAAGTGTGTCATAAATGTGTGGATAGTTTCTAATCTCTCGAGTCTTTGTGTATTTGTGCAGTTCGAAGCCCAGCAGGCTGATGCACAAAGTGTACAGAAGGGAACATGAATTATGCAAATGGTTTAAATCAACCATGAGATTTTAAAGTGAGTATTTATGTTAGGTTAGGTAATTATGATTTTAAAAAAAGGAGGGTTACACATGTTTATTTCCGTAATTTGTTTTATTTTGACCTAAATTATTTTGTTATAATGACATTAAGTGTGTTAGACTGAGAGACCTACACAGTATTTACTTAGACTGAGAGAATGCAGGTTAAAACACCCACGTCCTGGTTTTACTGTTGATATTCAAAAATCATTGTATAATGTATAAAGTCAAGTTAAAATGAATGCCATAACGGCCCAAGTATGAACGTTTTTTTCCCTGGAAATTAGTTTGGAAAAAGTTAAGCATGAGATACTGCGTCAGTGTAACACGCTCTGCTCCGAGGAGCGTTGCTTTATGTTTGTAGCCTTTATGGTGCTAATCTGGCACATGTTTTCAGTCAGCTGATAGTGACTGTTTTAAAAGCTTTTGTTCAACTTAAACACAACCCTAATGGGGTTTTTTTGCCAAAGAAAAAAAATTATTCAGGAGATCTGGAAGGATTTCACCTCATGACATGTCTACTGCAGAAATGAAGCAGTGAAAAAAAACAAATCTGTCAAAACAGCCAAGTGGCTGTACTGTTACAAATGTAGCAGTAAGTCTGTATAAATGTTTCTGATCATCAAAAAATTTCTATCAAAAGAAAAAAAAAAGACATTTACAAAAGGCAGATTGCTTTATAATCAGAGCTGTCCTGTATTCAGGCCAGGACCATAACTGGCAGACAACCATTCACGCTCACATTCACACCTATGGCTAGTTTAGAATTACCAATTAACCTAACCCCACTAACTGCATGTCTTTGGGAGGAAGCTGGAGTACCCGGAGAGAACCCACACAGACACGGGGAGACCAAACTCCACACAGAAAGGCCCTGGCCAGATGGTGGATTCAAACTGGATTCGAAATGGTGAGTCATTTTCTAAATCAAATATACCTCTTAAGAGTTTAACTTTCTACTCCCTAGAACCCACTGCTCCGGGTTCAGTACATATTTGTTATAAAATCACATCCGACTATATTTTTGGCACATTCACCAAAGAGCCCACCACTACTGCTGTGGACATGAGATTTGTTGCACTTCATTTCTGTTGCATTGCAATTGAGAGTTTTTAGAACAGGTTCAATAACATCACTGTCACTGACAGTGACAAACTGACTTATTATATTTCAAAATTTTTCAAAAGAGTCCAACGTTGCTTGTTTTGACCTGACAGTTTTTCGGATGTTTGTGGAGAAATGTGGGGATGCTTTTTCAGGCAGAAACTTTAAAAAATAGCTTTGTGACTCGCAGCAAATACAGGCAAAATATCTGCTGCCGATGGGAAGTGAGATAAACCTTTCTCAACTTTGAGGCGAGTGAATTAAGTGACTGCCAGTGAGAGTGAAGGACACTGTTAAAAGACACAAGATGGGATGATAAACGCATTAGAGGGTTATTAACTGTTATCAGTGAGTGAAATGCTTTACATGTGGGTGTGGCCCTTCTGGAAAGTAGAAACGTAGAAAAATTATTCTGGCTAAGTAACACTTCTTTTCACAGTTGCAGGAGAGAAAACAGTTTAGGTAAGACTGATAAAATGGATGACGAGTATTTTTCTTCCTCACTTGCGTCACAGGGTTTCCATAGCAGTGACACATCCAAGTGATATATGTGTTCTCAGTGGTTTGGTCATGAAGCTTTAAACGCCAGTGTTGCAGAATGCAGCTTATGTATAATGTGTGTCCCTGGGTGTGAAACCAAGTGTCTGTATATATGCATGTGGCTACACCTCCACATAACAGTCTGTGCTGAAGAGTTAAAATGCTAACACACTGTGGATGTGTTAACATGCAGTTTAAAGTGAAGCTGCTGCAGAACGCAGTGGTCACATGACTTCACCCTGTCATAGCAGGATGTCAGTCATCGGGTGAATCCCTCAGCTCTCGCTCTGTGTTTATGCATAACACCCTGTGAAAATCTCCCTCCCTGTTGATGACGCATGCTCCCATAACCCTCACACACACACACACACTCACACACGCTCTCTCCTCCCCTTCACAGAGTCACTCTGCATCTTTAATGTGAGACTTTAAGATGTGTCATACTGGCTTGGGTTCCATCCAAATGTAGTGCAAATTTTGAGAAAACCAGTGAAATAAAACACAAGTTATCCTTGGGATTATGAATGTTATGACACAATTAATCAGAATAAAAAAAAGATGGTGGTGCTAATTTTCCATTTAGCTGCTGCAGAAGAAGAATGTGCACACAGGCGGCTATAAAACCTCAGAGTGTGAAAACTGCGTAGAAGATATGATGTAAATGTAACATTCCTGCCAGTTTTATGTATTGATGTGAGGAAGGTTACACTTTACTTAAAGCTCAGACAGACCTGACTCTGTGGAAGCTTCACTCATAGGATAATGACGACTTTACTATTACAGTTAAATCCAGTGCAGAAGGTATGCAAGTACTTTGTGCCGTGAGGGGTCTCTCATTGAAAAGAACAACAAATTATGCAATTTAATGATACTGTGAAGAAACGTGGGCTCATGGAACGTATCGTCTTGACGACAGCAGTCGAGATTTTGGATTAAAGTATTTTCACATTACATTGACTCACGTTTATTCAAAATACCTCTTTTCATTCTAATGAAACAGCTGCAAAGAACATTAGCTAATGTAATTTTAGCTGCTAATTAACTTAGAGTGCACTACCCACACAGCTACTGTAGCTAACATTATAAAGCATATTAAATCAGGGGGTACCCCAGTGCTGCCATCTGTGATCATACTACAAGTAACTATGAGACTGAATGTTGTTCTAAAGTTAAAACATCGCACACTGACTTGGTAGCTAGCAAAGGAGATATGATTTGATTGACAGGTAAACAGTGCAAATTTCAGAAATTTCTCATGGTTTGAACATTTTTGGAAACTTTGGCATAATTTAAGTACACAAGTCAAGATAAATAAAACACTGATTGAGTTGTTTTTAATGCAGAAATGTTTCTGAGACAAAACTTGCCCTGTGATTTAAAAGCTGTGCAAAGCAGAAGATGTTTTTGCCGATATGATGGACACCAGTGTCACGACGCAACACAGCAACCAATGCAACCAGTGGTTTTTTCCTGCTGAATGTCCATCTCTATTAAAGGTTGTATCCTGTAATTTCACAGTTACTTTTCTTAAAGAGAAATTAGCAGGGCAGACACAGGACTATTTTACTCCCCACCTACTAAAGTAATGTTAAAAACTGTTTCCATTGCACTTCGTTCCATTTTGCATTTTCTCCACACACAAACTTTTTCACCTCCACCAAACGTCATTAAAGTATTAGGCTACAAGATATTTTTGTTAGCGTCACATTTCAGTGAATGCATACACATGATTTCACCAAATTTCACTGAATAACTAAAACACTGCATGTCTCTGTATTAAGTTATAAGAGTTTGCAGCTAAACGTAAAATAATTTGTATTAAATAATTGAATTAAAATGCATAAATTCTGCCAAACAAATGAAACTCTATCAGATGCTAAACTAAAAAAATACAATGTTATTTTTCAGAAAAACACCATGCACCACAACAGTCTGAAAAAACTTGTAAACTTAGCAGAGACAGAGTCCTCCAAAATAAAAGTCTTCCTCAGTCAGACAAGGTGCAAATCGAGCAAACTGAGCAGTGCCATCAGGTTGATTTTTGTTTTTTTTTGTTAAATCCAATTTCTTTTCTCATCTCTTAGAGCACTGTTATTTATTATGCTGCTTCTCCTTTCCACCACAGCTGATTGTTAATTGGGTCAACCACAATTTGAATCAGGTCTAATTATCCCAGAGTCTATTCGGGTCAGGTCTGGCTGTGTTTGGGTTCCCCTCAGACTGCGTCTTTTTCGAATGATGTAGACCTCCCCAGCACTTTCCATTTTTGTTAAGTCAGCTAGAAGAAGCCACAGCATATCAGTATTTTCCATCAGGAGATCTGGTCAAAGAGTTTCAGAGACCACCTTCCCTTTCAAACATCACAATTAAAGGGTCTGCATTCAGCTGTTTCTGTAAATTTTCAAAATTGATGACCTGACATATGCCTGCTTCAGATCTGTCTGAAGTAGTGCAGTGTCATCCCAGCATTTAATGATCTCACCTTGCCCATCTACACGGTAAGATTTCAGTTTCTGGAAACACTCAACCATATGTGAATGTTCAAGTTTTCCACCTGGACATCATCTACCAACTGGTTTCCTCTTAGCTCAGTGTTCAGATGTCCAGGGAGCTAAAACACTGCTAAAGTGGACATTAAATTATCACCCTACACACTAATCAAAGTACTGATAAATTAGACATTCGTAATCACAGGTTAGGGAGTCGTAATTAGCCCATATAATTACAGTTATGTGGTGATGTGAGTTATGTAGTTTATTTACCAATAGCTGAGCATGAGGCTGTGCTCACTTTGATGATTAAACGCTCAGAGTGCTTATTACAATGAAAAACTGTAACTACTGACAGATGAAGTGCTGGATTAAAGTCACAGAGCTAATTCCCATAGCGGTACCCTAAAAAAGAAAAAAAAAAAAAAACACTGTCTAATTGTTAAATTTACCAACTTTGTTTTTCCATGGACTGTCAATAAAAGACAGACAACGCTTCAGGGTCTAAAAAACGAGAAACTAATGTGGAACCTGCATTCTTTGAAATGGCCAGCAGGGGGCGACTCCTCTGGTGGCAGAGGCGAATCTGATTGTATAGAAGTCTATGACAAAAAGACTCTGCTGCTCTTTTGCTGTATGACCTCAGTAAACACTTGATGAGTTTATGGTCTTAGCTGACAGTTTCACATCTTAATAAATATAACATGTTGTTTCTTTTATAAGTTGTGGTCCCATCAGAGTGAAAAAGGACAATAAAGCAGGGTTATGATTTCGCTACTGCATGTGCATGTAGTGTCCCAGGTTTGCTTTGCTAATCAATAGCTGTATAAAAAGAAAAGGGAAAAAAAACTATTTACATGTTTATTAATTTTACCACTCACTAATTGAGCTAGACACTGAAATCTTTGGCAAACATAACTGAAGCTGAAGAAGATGTGAATTCTTTGAGGACTTTTTTCAGCAGTGGATTAATCTGCATTTGGTGCTCTAGCGAGTATTTGAGGAATGGCACAAAATAAACCACAATATGTGTGTACATGCTAATGAACGTATACTGTATGTCACTAATTGCAGCATTGTGGTCTTCTGTGTATTTTTAGTAGTGTTGAACAACAAGTGAGCTCAGAGGAATGCAATATAACAAACTTTGATGCTGACAAAATACTTAGCAGGACACACTCCCCGCTGGTTTGGGAGTTGTTATTTTGTTTTTTTGTCCAGCCACTACAGAGTGACTGATATTGTTTTGTGAGACTGTGTGTGCGCGAATCACAGGGGGCACAGGAAATCAGAATAATGGTGTAGAAATGTTGGGGGTGTTAAATATTTTGTATTAAATAACTGTTTGCAATGTGATTAAACAGTTATTCAGACTATTTACTTATTTAAGTCTTAATCCTTCATACTGTAAGTAAAAAAACGCACCTAAATATACTTAAAGTACCTAAACTAAAAGCTTTCATTAAGCAGATCTTAGGATCATAATTATTCATTAATTAATGTGCATATCACTTTAATGTTATAGCTGGGGGTGATTTTAATAAATTATACACACCCCTGCTTTAAGAAATATCCCAAATAAATAAATAAAGCATTTCTTTTCTTTATCTGCTTGAAACTCCTACTGTTGCAGGAAGCACCACTAAGACAGCTTTTAGTACTTTGGTAGGTGTTTATATGTCTGTCAGTGGGCAGATTGTGTCTAGGTGATCAATACAGTCATAAATCATTAAAGCTGAGAGCAAAGGTTTAGTTTGAAAATGGTTGTGGTCCCACCCGTGAGCACCGAGTATCTGGTGTATAAACATCTAATATTGTCACTGCAGCTCCTTCAGAAAATGCTCTCTAGTAATGGAATTTGTTGATACGTACAGTGCTTCACAAATTTATCAGACCACCTGTCAAAAAAACGAGAAAGACCATCCAGCATCACGAGGTGCTTTAACGTGGACTCTTTCCTTTTCAGTGAGTTCTCCATGTTTTCCCATGTTGAACAGGAGTGAGGAATTTCAAACTGAATTCACGTTTTTATATCCAAATTTGAGCCGGCACACTGGACTTCTCTGAGAAGTCAGAAATTAATCAAGCAGAACATTCAACCACTAAAACTCATTTTTCTGTTCAGGAATGAAAGTAAATAACTTTAATTTGGCACCTTAATCAAAAAATAATAATGTGCTTTACTATTTTTTTCTGCTTTTTTGTAAAACAGTAAATTTGAAAATTCATGGATAACAACAATAATTATATTTTAGCATTAAAAATATCAATTTGATTAAAGAGCTTGTGCATACTGGTGGATTAACCATTACAGAAACATAAAAAATGATTTTGGTAATTACCAATACTGTTAATGTAGGACAGCTGTGCCATAAACCTTACACACTGGGTGGTGGTCTAATAAATTTGTTGGACACAGAACATACTTTATTCTGAACAGCATGTTGTGTGTACTGTATGTATGTATTTGTACTGAAGTTAAACCTCTCTTATCTCCTATCAGCAGCACCTTCAGGTGTGTGGATGCCAGTGTTTACATGTGAAATAAGATCTTCCTTCACTCAAACTAAGGTCTGAATCGTGAAAATGACTATCCATCCATCCATTTTCTTCCACTCATCCTATTCAGGGTTGTGGGTGGGGCCTGGAGCCTATCCCAGCTGCCATAGGGCGAGAGGCGGGGTACACCCTGGACAGGTGGCCAGTCTGTCGCAGGGCTAACACAGAGAGACAGACAACCATTCACACTCACATTCACACCTATGGCCAATTTAGAATCACCAATTAGCCTATTGTGAAAATGTATCTCTCGAAATTAAAGTAAGACAGAAATATGTTAAAATATAAGATTATAAGTGTTTGCAATTTAGAAATAAGTATCTCACAACCCCCTCTCTAGTTTCATTTTCTTAAGCCAGATCATTCAAAGGTATTTAAAAACAATCTTCATCCTCAATATGAATATGTCAATAAAGTTTGAAATAATTAAAAGTTTTAATACATTTTTGGTGTGTAAAATTGTGTATTTAATATATTTTCATGCAGATAAATAGGGTAATTTATGTTATACGTACTGTTTATGTTGTACTGTAGACACTTAATGGTGAAAGTGTTTTCTGGGATGTTTCATGTTATAAAGCATTACACAGGGGTTTGTAAAATCAGACAGAGAAAGGCTCAAACAGCTGCTTTTTCTTTTTTTTTGTTACTTTTTTTGGTTTATGACATGCAGCAAAAAACAACTACACTGAAAATTAATTTCAGAAATCATGGAAAAATAATCAAAATAAAGCTCATGTAAGAGGCTTGCTGCTACTGGTGAGTCATTAGCTCTTAAACTGGCCTGTTTATGGTGCTCGGCTTTGAGATGGGATGCTTCAGAGCAGCGTGGAGGATGTGGAGGAGGAGGAGGAGCAGGAGCAGGAGGAGGAGGGTGGGGCGGTGATGAAGGTGAGCAAGGAGAAAAACAAGGATGGCTGATGTTTTGGGGAGAAGGCGGATGAGAGGGCAGGATCGACTAGAGAGGCTGCTTCACCTTCAGTGCTGTGTGTGAGTCGAGGGTGGCACAGATTATTATTACAGGTTATTATAGCGCTGTGAGGGGAGGCGAGGTGGGGGAGGGAGCAGGTGAGGCCTAACGTGACGACAAAATGCATTTAGAGCGAATTCAACAACGCGACTGCGACTCCAAGGCAAACCTTAGGCTTTATTTAAAAAAGCACAATTCAAGGAGCTTCAGGCAGTAAGTGTAATATTTTTTATTTCAAACAAATTAAAACACGAAGACAACAATAAGCTTGGATCAGGGAATCCTGGATCTCTGCACTCTTTATCCACCTAGAACTCCACAGATGTGGAAAATCATACCATGCTGGTTTTCATATTTAACTGTGCATAAAAGTATGTGAATTGTGCATCCTATCCTATTATAAATAAAGCTGTTAGAGCTGCAACTAATGATTATTCTTTTATCGACCAATCTGCCGCTTACCGTGTCAAGTAACGGATTATTTGTTTCATATCACAATGCCACAGATGAAACTTCAAACACTTTGAACCCAAAAGAATGCAGGTTATAATTACATAAATATAAGAAAAGCTACAAATACACATTTGAGAGATGGAAACTGGGGAATAACTGGCAGTTCTGTGTGAAAAATGTAATTTGATTATCACAAGACTTGCTTCTTATGATTCTTATTCCGCTCTCACAAAATAAGGGGAACAGATGATGGATTTGATGGAACGTCTGTGCAGACTGGTGTGACACTGAAGTGCAGAAACAACTGTAAAATTCGCTCTAAATGTACGTCAGGTCACTGCCCTCCCTGCTGCTGCTGGATGAGGTCTGTGGGAGGGGGGAGAAGCTACCAGGGGCAGTGGAGGTAGAGTTGGGAGAGAGAGTGGGTGAGGAGGCTGGGTGTTGAGGAGGGGGGACTCTGGCCCTTACCTTGCCTGCTCGTGGTGCTTGGCGGGGGGCAGGGCGCAGGGAGGCTTGGGCAGGCGGAGGCGCGCGGGACAGCAGTACTGATGGTAGGTGGCGTGGCTGTTAGGAGGTAGGCTGGAGGAGTAGAGAGAGGAGGAGGAGGAGGAGGTGGAGGAAGGAGTGGTGATGCTAGTAGGGTTGTTGGAGGAACGACAAGAGGTGGTGGTAGTAGAACAGGTGGTGGAGGAGGAATAAGACCTGACAGAAAGAGATAGAGAGAGAGATAGAAAGATAGAGAGTTGGGGAGAGGGAGAAAAAAGAGAGAAAAATAAAGTCAAGAGAGAAACAGAGAAAGGTAGACAACAACAACAACAACAACAACAACAGACAGGCACACATAAACAAACACCATTAGCACAGTTAGCATTACAGCACACTATCAGCATTAGCTTAGCACACAGTATTAATAGCAGCATTAGCAAACTAGTGAGGCTAGTAATAATAAAGCAAAAAGCACACTTAAATCTATCAGCATTAGCTTAGCACACAATAAATAACAGCAGCATAGCATTAGCACACACTTACAACTAACATTCTTAGCTTATATCTTAACATGTTAGCATTACCTTAGCACACAATATCAATGGCAGCATACAGCAGTTAGTATAAATTATTACGTAATCATACCAGCATACAACACATTCAATCACAAGTGTTAGCTTAGCAGTTAGAAGATATAATGTATCAGCTTATGGTTAGCACAAAGTCAGTCTCGGCCGTTAGCACTAGCGGTTAGCATCAAAGCAGTACATGTAAAGTGTACAGTGAGTCAGGAGAGGGAGGATGATGCACAGATAAAGATAGTTCACTGTATTTTCATTGGGGAAGAGGAAGGCCAGTCATTTTCCTGCTCGCTAACCATTATCATCGCATAGATCTTTGGCCGCTAATTTCTAGCCAAATGGCGCTCACGGTCGGCGATGGTTTAACGGGTTTACTAATGTTCTCATTCGTAGAAGGCAAGGGTTTAGTGCTTGGTGCAAAGACATCTGTTCTGGGCCTTTAACCTCCAACTCTACAGCTAAAGGACCCTCCTCTAAATGCTCCCTGAACTTTGCCACCATGTTGTCAAATGACATACTAACCAATCTGTCAATGAAAAGCTGGGAACAGAGTCTGCATGTCCTTGACCTACCTTGGTGTAATAGAGTTAAAGGTTGTGATATGATGTTGAGTAATACTCGGTGGTTAAAGAGATGACGGAGGACGTTTGGTAAGTATGCTACATATGCTGTAGGCTACTGTGTCAGCTTTACTTTCCTACAGTCGCACCTTCAAACTTTGGCTCCCTCTGCACTGCAGATCCACATGAAGGCTCTCAGGTTTTAGGCTACTTAAATTTTTAATTGTGACTCAGATGTGGAAAAATATTAAATATTCAGTCTTTGATGATCTGGCCAAATTCAAAAATTCTGTCACTGCTTTATCGAGGTGTTTTGATATGACACATCAGCAAAATATATTATTCTTGTTTGTCTTCTTTACAAACAGAGGAATATAGAGAGCTGTACTGAATGCACAATCATGATGCTAAACCATGTGAAAAATAGGTGTGGAAGCATTTGGAGACCACACACCATATGTCCAAACACTGTGGATAAATCTGCCCTTTAAAAACAGAACTGCTAAAAGAGGCAGTGAAGGCACAGTGAATTAACAAATATGAAATATTAAGCAGCACAGACTTTGTTTCCATCAATTTTTATGTCATTCTGTGTTAAATATTTGTTCAAACTTTTTTGGAAAAGAGAAAACAGTCTGTCTCTTGACTGTTGTCACCACTACCAAACACTAAAGAGGACTGTGCAATGCAGCCTGACCTCACCAGAAAGACGACAGTAGTGGTCGATTTTTAAAGAGGGTTAAAACAACTAATGTTTCCATAATGTTTCTGTAGTCCTTTGAGTAAGTGTCCCATATTATCAGAGAAAAAGGAGAAGCTTGTTGCTGATGGGAAATGTTGCATTTAAACACGAGGTCAACACTCTGAAATGATTTATTTTAACCCAAATCATGAGCCTAACCAAGTAGTTTTGGTGCCTAAAAAAGATGAAAAATAAGTGAACTACAACTAGAAAGAGTGTTCCTATACAGGACATGAACCTGGGTCTCCTGATTCAAAGTCTTTCCTTCTCTGAATGCAGCTTTTGTGATCTAACCGATCTTAAGTTCATTCTGCAGCATGAAAACCATCCCAAACATCCAACTAGAGTCATAAAGAACTCTTTTTAGCATCAGGAGTCAGTTTGTTTGTACGGAGTCAGTTTTGGCTCATATAAAGGCACTGAGACAACTTCAATCCACAGAAGGCACGTGGAAACTTCTACAAGATGCTAGGAACATCCTTCCTGCCTTCTACCTTAAACTGCATTTTTTTCACAACATTCTTACTCTACATTTAATACCAACAAGCTTTGCTCAGTTCTTAATATTAAAACAAGGATAAACATGTTAGAAATAGGAAAGATGTTTCGCTGACTGGCTAACACAGGAACAGGAAGTCAAACGGTGCTAGCCAAGAATAACTGCATTTCGTCTGACCAACAGTCAAAAAGCAAACAGTAAATTTTTAATTTATTATTATTAAAAATGACCAAATTCACAACTCGAGAAGGTGCTACCACAGAAATTTTGGAATTTGCCTAAAGGCAACATAAACTGCTATTAAAATGATTGCCATTGGATGTCCTGGCAATTGACTAATCAACCAATCAATTCTCTAGAGTAGTGACTGGTTTCTGGGATCCTGGGAAAACAATGAACAAGTGACATGTATTGTTAGAGTCAAAATATTTTTTTTGCCCTGTCAGAGTGTGTAATAGACCGGTCGGTTGGATACGGGATGTCAGTATCACGTTTTGCTCGAGCTTCAACCTTCAGGGCTGAAAAATAATGCCAACATGAAGTGCCAAAAGGTGCAGTTCCTCTAATGGCCACTTGAGACTGGCTCCAAAACTGAGTCAATTCATAGTTATAGACCTCCGTGTTAAAATGCCCAACTTTACAGCACAAATAAACAAATATAGGTCATTTTTTAATGGATTAAGGTTTGATTAAGTTATGCATTATTAAGGGCGTGGCTGCTTTGAGAGGTAAGTGGGTGCCAACTTGGCTGCTAGTTCTCTGCTGGATGTCACTTCACCTAATTGGAGTCACTGAGCTGGACCTGCCTTTAGTGAAAACCCAATTGGCCCCCTCAGACAACCCCGCTTCCTGAATCTACTCAGTCTTGCTAATTTTCTGTAACTTCGACAACCCTTACACGTAGTTTTTACAATTGTCTTTCTAGTTTGTCATCTGGAGGTGTTCTGTGAACTCTAACTCATCACTAACTCACATCTCCTAAGATGCAGACACTGCTTTACTCCAGCTAGCAGGGGCATAATACCAAACATCCAGGCCTTTCCAGGTCACGTCTACAGAAAATCCAAGGTTGGGAAACATGTAACCAAAAGACAGCTATAAACCCTGGACTCCCTCCCTTTGTTAAAAATTTAAACTATGAAACAAGTCTGCCTGTAGTTTTGAGTCCCTGAGTTAACACATGAACTCTTGGGTTCATGCAGGTTCACCTCTTTAATGTTCATATCCCAGCGCGGTGAAAATGGCTGCAAAGACACCTGTAACGGTTCCACAAAGAGCCCAGTGCAGCACGCTGCAACTCAGCCTGAGCTGCTGCGTCCACGCTTCACTGAGCTGACACGTTGCTTCTCACATTTCATCCCACTCGTTGTGACGGGGTGACACTTTGCTGGTCTGCTGCACGGCTGCACACTCACTGTAACTCCACGTAGCTGCAGGCCTGATGTATGCCACGCTGCCTGAAAGCACACTGTGACACAGTGCCGGATGTACAGTGTAAATCCAGGCTGACGCACACACTCTGCTCAATGTAACGTCCTGGTGACCCCGACATTACATAATGTTACCTGTCAGCAAGTCTCTGCTTTGAAGCCTATTGCAGTTGTTCAACATGTGGAATAAAATGATTCTGATGCTGGTTTTCTATTCAGGTTGACTTATCATTGCTGATTGCAGGTCTTAACACAGGTTTGTGGGCTATACCTGGATTCCTTATCCCAGTTGTACAGCAGATTAATTTCTAATTTCTAAAGGCTAGATGTGTAAAAACATTATTCATAATTTTGATTCAACAAGTAATGTAGCACCTTAAAAGCAACATAAAAGTAAGAAATGATGGTTTTGCTGCATACACACCCTTACTACAAAATAAGGAACTACTGTTGCCATGGTTTTTTCCTTTCAAGCAATCTATATTTTGTATCATTTTAATCAGAATTGGCTGCTGCCAATAATAGTAATACAGCATCACACTTTTCACACAGCCCTAAAGGGCTAAAGGTTCCCACTTCCTTTTCCTTTTCAGACTAAAACTTGATTTAAATTAAGCATAGCTATGACACAGCCATAAAATATACAGTCTAAGTAACATGCACCTTCCCAAAAAAGTAAGTACATGGCCTGCCGACGCAGACTGAAACAACTGAATGGTCTCCTTGGTAGTAATAAACACAGTAAACTGATCAACACAAGGATAGTTCCTCAGTGAAACAAAATGTAAAGGGCTCTAATTTCATCTAACATGCACACAATGCTAAAGTCACAGCCAGTATTCCAGGAATTACTGCCATTTTTATACATGCTCCCCCATTTTCAGAGGCTCAAAAGTAATTGGACAATTGACTGACAACCAATTTTATGGCCAGGTGAGGCCTATTCCCTTGTTATTTTATAACAAATGAGGCAGATATATCTGAAGTTGATTCAAAGTGTTGAATTTGTATTTTAAAGCTTTTCTACATAATTTTAAATACAAGGCCCAAAAAGATGTCAGTGCAAGTGAGCAAGGCCATCACCAGGCTGGAAAAAACAAAACAAACCAATCAGAGTGATAGTAAAAACTTTCCAAATCAACAATCTGGTACATTCTTAAAAAGAATGAACGAACTGACCAGCTCAGCAACACCAAAAGGCCCAAAAGACCACAGAAGACCGCTAAAGTGCATGATGACAGAATGGTTTCTATGGTTAAAAACAACTTAAAAAACAAAAAAAAATCTTAAAGAGCCTGCACAGCTGTGAAAAAAGTTTTTGGACAGATGAAACCGACATTAACCTGTGCCAGAATGATGGGAAGAGAAAAGTATCATCTGCCAAACATGGTGGAGGTAATGTTATGGCATGGGCATGTACGACTGCCAGTGGAACCAGACCACTATGTTTACTGATGATGTGCTGCTGACAGAAACAGCAGGATGAATTTAAAGTGTACAGGCCTATACTCTCTGCTCAGATTCAGAGAAATGCTCCAAAACTGATCGGACAGAGCTTCACAGTGCAAATGGATAATGACCCAAAGCAGACTGCAAAAGCAACCTAAAAAAAAAATCGGTACAGCATAATATCGTAATATTTTGCGTGGTGATATTGTATCCATACAGGGACACCAAATATCGATATTTTATTAAATAAATTAAAATACTCTGGGAATACTGTGAACAAGAGGGCTGATCTCATGCACCTCCTGAGATAATGTTAGCCGAGCAAACTCATTAAATCAGCTCAACCGAAAAACCATCCAACACTGGACACACTTAGCTTGACAAAGCTGCCTCCTAATTCAGAGCGAGCTAATGGCTCAGTTACACTAGAGTAAAAATAGGACGGCAACCTCGTTGCAACTAGGAAAAAAATCGGTCGCTGCCTGGTGATTGCATTGAATTTTTTTCACATTTTGCAACCGCATGCAACTAGTTGTGGTGACCAAATGGTTGCTCAGAGGCTGAGGGTGTTGGACACTCACGACCACTTTTGATTGCAAGGCGATCGCACAGGTCGTGGGTTCTCTGGTGATTCCCACCTCTATAAAACACTATTAAAAGCCGTTTGCAGCACAAACCGCCGTTCCTGCAGTCTTGCTCTCTCCTGACAGGCTGCAACCTCATACAAAAAATGATAAGTGATGTTACTGTTTACAGCTGAAAAAATAAAATAGTAGTCAACACTTTTTTTGTGAATCACTTCATCCTTCTCCCTCTCTGTCCTTCCCCCCTTTTGCATCTCCTCCCCACACACCCTCTCTCTCTATCCAGGCAGCAGTTGTATTAGTATGAAGTGAGCGAGCTGCTACCACTGCAGAGCAAGCTGGAGCCATTCATTACCATACTGCTACCTCACTGCAGAGGGCAAGAGACACACATACCTATAGAGAGAGAGAGAGAGAGCGAGAGAGCAGCACTGCAGAGTGTGACAGAGGTCAGGCTGCTATCATCAGTTACTTTGTGATCAATAATCCATATCTCACTGTCAATTTAAGTGCTACCTCTGTCTAATTACTGCAAACTAATGACATCATGATGGAAATTATTGATCACCTCAATTTCACACCAACGCTATGACTACTGCTCATTTTCTTCTTGAATTTATGTACACGCAACCCTCTTGGTGGTGTCGCCTTGGGAAGACAATATGTGTGCCCTTGTGTTTGCCAGCAAAACACACTAAGTACAGTAAAAACCAGAATTTCAGACAATATTAACAGTGTACTGCCAGCACAACAGAAAAATGAAACAGCATCCAAGACCTCATAAGATCTATTTTTTTTTCTGTTTTGATAGACCTAAGCTAGCATTTTCGCTCTGCTTCTAGTCTTTCCGCTAAGCTAGGCTAAACACATCCATGTAACGGATGCACCTCTTTTCATCTTTTCAGCTCATTTTGGCTCTAATGTCAAACAGTGGAATCCTGCAAAAATATTAAATGGCCTAATTATACCAGAAAGTTTAATTACTATTTACTTTAATCATGAAAAATAAACTCTGTTTTTTAATCTCTGAGGGAACATTTAGAGGAAGGCAAACAACACTAATACACCACAGCTAAAAGTTAGGGTTTGGTAACGTGGATCAAAAATCACATTTCGGTATTTTATGGCCAGACGGCAAAACACGATATATATATTTTGGTATTTTCTTTGAAAGAAACAACTAAGAGAAGTTACAACATTAACCTGTATCAGTATATCTGGTTTTGTCTCATGATATTTCTCTTTTGAAAATAGTTATTTGCAGTTATTTGTGGAAATATCTACAATAAGTGGTACAACTTTTGTAAACAATATGTAGTCATAGAAACCGACTGATAAGATTACTCCTATATACACAATAAAACAGTGAATGTATACTGTTTATATTGGTACGTAACTATAAGTGTACAATATATGTAATACAATAATTAACATAATTGATACAATAGTAGCATTATATGTGCTTTGTACAATGAGAACAGACATGAGGTTTGAGCAAACATTAACCTGCTCACAGGTCAAGTATAAATGTAATTTCTTTTAGGATATACAGTATCAGTTAAACTGATGTTTCAGCTATTCAGCTAATTTCTCTACTCATTTGAGAGGGATGAGGCAGCGACGAAAACACAAAACAGCGACAAAGCCTCGAGCGTCCAAGTGAGAGCCCACGTTGCTGGGAGACGAAATGTCAACCTCCACTGTGTGCCACTCAATAGATATCAAAAGCCCACTGTATAACCTTCTGACACTGGTACAAAGACTGTTTCAACTAGTCCACATGGCATTAGCAATCACTACCTACGACTTTAGAAAGAGAAAGAGAGAGAGAGAGAGAGAGAGAGAGAGAGAGAGAGAAATATCTACAGAGAGAGAGGCAGACAGGTAGATAGACAGACTTTAGAAAGAAGAGGCAGTCCGCTGCTTTAACAGCTGTTACGTAAGCATCAAAATCAGAATAATTATGTTCAGTGAGTGAGTGTGTACAAGCCAGGAGTGTGTGATTTCAAAATGTCAAAGGGCTCATGTAAGCATGGAATAGGGCACTCAGCATGCTCGTGTGGAGAGGTGGGGGATAAAACTGAGTCGTGTAGGGTGACAGATGTGGAAATTCTGTTTGTGATGCTGGCCTGTCCTGGAAATGTAGTGACACCAGGTTCACTCATACAAGATGGACTCAGAGACGTGGAGGAGACTCAGATGTCTGATGCAGAGGCATCGATGTTAAGAACAAACATGACCACATGTGTTGTCGCTGTGTAACTCCACCAAGATCTGGAGGCTATTTCCTAACATTTTGTATTTATACCACAGATTGCATATACAAGACAAAGCAAAGTAAACCAATGTGGACGTGCCTCAAACCTGCATCCTTTCTAACTGCCAACAAGTGGCAACTCTTCTGGTTGCCAAAAAGGAATCTGATCTATGAGAAAATGATCTAACTGCTCTGTTGATCCATGACCTCAGTAAACACTTTCCTGGTGAGTTTATCGACTCAGTCACTAGTTTAAACCCTCAATGAATTTTCCAATTTAGAGAAAAACAGATGATAAAGCAGGATATGAATTAGGCCACGGCTACCTTGTGCCTGATGAGCTGCTAATGGATGAGCATGCAGTGTTCCTTGGTTTCCCAGTCAGGTCAGCTGCTTAGTCGTGATATCTAGTTTCAAAAACCAAGATGGTGATGGCCACAATGTGCAATGTGACACTTCAAAAATGAGACTTCACACACCAATTTTACACATCTACACATCCATCCCAGTAATGCTAACCCAGCTCCTTTACCTTCAGCTTAAGCAGGAAGTAGCATACAGTCATGTGACAAAGAAAGTTTTCACAACACTCTATGCAGTCCTGTGAAAAACTAAGTCCACCCCATGATTCAGTAGCTTGTAGAACCACCTTTAGCAGCAATAGCTTTAAGTAATCATTTTCTGTATGATTTTATCAGTCTCTCATATCACTGGAGGAATTTTGGCCCAAGCTTTTGGACAGATGGCCTCACATATGACTCGAGAATACTTTGGTATATAGAAGAGTTCATGGTCAACTTAATGACTGCAAGGTGCCCAGATCCTGTGGCTGCAAAACAAGCCCAAATCATCAGCCCTCCCTGCTGACAGTTGATATGAGGTGTTTGTGCTGATATGCTGTGTTTGGTTTTCTCCAAACGTGCTGTGCATTATGGCCAAACATCTCCACTTGGGTCTCATCTGTCCAAAGGACATTGTTCCAGAAGTCTTGTGGTTTGTTCAGATGCAACTTTGCAAACCTAAGCTGTTCTGTCATTTTCTTCTTAGAAAGAAGTTATCTCCTGGCAACATTTCCAAACAAGCCATACTTGTTCAATCTTTTTCTAATTGTACTGTCATGAACTTTGACATTTAACATGCTAAC
This sequence comes from Paratilapia polleni, assembly GCA_015106735.1. Taxonomy (NCBI): domain Eukaryota; kingdom Metazoa; phylum Chordata; class Actinopteri; order Cichliformes; family Cichlidae; genus Paratilapia; species Paratilapia polleni. The sequence goes on along the minus strand of VUQI01063343.1, from coordinate 35,622 downwards.
TGAGGCTTGTAGAGTCTGAGATGGAGCTCTTGGGTTTTTTGCAGTTTCTCTGAGCATTGCTCGGTCTGACCTTGGGGTGAATTTGCTCGGACAACCACTCCTGGGAAGATTGTGGCATTGTGTTAACACACACCGGAATGCTCCAGACCAGCAAACTGCCAAAACCTTTATAGAGGTGCTCACACTTGCTGATGATCAGTTAATCAAGTGCATTTGATTAGCAGCACCTGGCTGCTACTTGCTCTTTTAATTCCCGTAGAAGCAGGAATTACTTAGTTTTTCACAGGACTGCATAAAGCCCTGGGAAAATTTTCTTTTTCACATGATTGTAGTAATGTTATGTATACAACTTCACGTCTATTCTATAATTAGAGGATCTGCTTCACCTCAAGACTTGTGTACTCTGCAGACGCCGAATTATTGCATTACTGCAGGAGACTTCATTCCAAATGACCTAACAGACGTTACCAAATGGAGAGAGAAACCTGCTTTTGACAAAAAAATCTTTTACAGTGACCAATGAACCAAACTCAATATGTCTGGAGAACACAACAGGCCCATGGGGTTTACACAAATCCCACTGGGACTCTTAAACAGATGTGAAGCTAGACTTTTTCACACTGCTTCTCTGTCACATCACATCATGACACAGCTGTTAAATTCCCTCTAAAGAATAAGACAGGAAAATTATTTATTCCACCAAAACCAACAAAAAGACCCAAACCAACAATGTCTTACTTACAAAGATATAATTACAGCACAAAGTGTAATGTAATCGTGTAATGATGCAACAGTCTTTAATACTCTCTGTCTAAATGTATTATATATTAACTGCTGCCGGCAACGTTTGTAATTTAAACAAATCTTACTTATATGGAGCAAAATACTCACACTGTAATACCGAACACACATCAGCGTTCAGTAAATGACACTGTTTAAGTTTGAATGCAGGTCTTAAAGCTATAAGTTTACAGACGGTACTATTTCCCAATCACGCAGGAACCTCCCAGCTGTTCTTTTATTACAACTGAGTGCTTCATGTAGACATTAAAGTCCATTTAAAAAAAATGAGCAATGGACAAAATTATTCAAAATTAAAAAGAGGTTTGTAAAATCAGGAACAAGTAGGGTGAAAATAGCTGCTGCACCAAGGAGCAACATATTAAGTTAAATTCTGAACTTTCTGGAACAGTGTCATAATTACTCAGTCAGTTAATCAGTAAAATAACATCTTAACATCCACCAGGTCTAAGGCAACCCAATTACCGTTAGGACTAGGGTTAGCTTGCATTTTAGCCACATGCTGAACTATAAGTTATTATTTTTCAAATGAAGTTTCATACCTGCATTTTGGCCTTGCAGTTGTTCTTTCAGAAGCTTTCCCAGTTAGTTATGCCAAACAGGCAAAAATCCCATTAAGATAAGTGGATGTTAACCTACACCTACCCCTCTCCCTCCCGCCTAACCCTAAGTGAGGTGCCAATGACTCTTTTAGGGTAAGGGGTAGGTTCACATTTATGCCTTTATATGGAAGTTTTTGCTTTTTTTGGTATCACTAAATGGAAATCTTATAACAAAAACTGCAAGACCATAATGCACGTAAGACACTTGATTTAAAAGGTACCTACCTAACAGTAACCCTAAAAGGTTTGCCGTTAAGTGGATGTTAAGAGGTTAACCTGTATTAACATGTTAAGAGGCATAGGCAAATTGAAAAGCTTCTGACAGAAAAACTGCAAGGCCAAAATACAGTTATGAGATTTGCTTTAAAAAAAAAAAAAAGAAGTAAAATTTCTAGTTTCTTAAAATTTGCTGGTTCAGAATGTGGCCAAAACTCAACCAGGTCGTAGCCCTAACACTAAATGAGTCCCTGGAGACCTGGTGGATGTTAAGAGGTTAAGAACATAGCATTAAATATAAATTAGAAACATTTTCTTATTGCAAGTAATGCCTCTATCTTTATGTTTATTGGCCATTACTTTTTATTACAGAGTTATAAATAAATGAAGAAGGAAGTGGAAGTGATGACAAGGTCAAAAGAGAAAGAAAGAGAGGAGGGTTTACAGAGTGAGAGCATTTCTCTCTACCATGACCAGTAACCTCCAGTATCAATGTGATGCATGCCTGTGGAACACACACACACACACACACACACATACACACACACACACACACACACACAGTCACTTCAGAGGACATTACACTGACTGACATTATTTCCTGGGGACTTACCCTAACCTTAACCTAAATTCTTAAACCAAGACTTCAGACTAAATGATTTACATTATGGGGACCTGTTTTGGTTTCAACAATGTGACTGTTTAAACGTATGCCCCTACAGCATTCACACACACACAGTCCTTGACCTTCCTATTACTCATGCTGCCTCTCGTCTTGTCATCAGTCACTCACACAGCCCTTTTTCTCCTTCCTCTTCTTTTCACCTTCCTTTTGTTTTATTCTTCCTCTGGCATCAGGTCTACATGATATTTTTACACTTTCAAATTTCAACTTTTCTGAAACATGTTGCTGGCGCTGAAAATGAACATGCATTTTTCAAAAATAAGTACATTTAGTCTTCAGATGATCTGCTTTCAGTTTTATTTACATTTTACTCCATGTCACACCTTTTTAGAAGAACCTATAGTTAGATGAAAAGTATTGCCCATAAAAAGAGTATTTAAATTTTGGCATGTCAACCCTCAAGGTCGACTCCTTGTGCACCTCTGGACCACTTCTAGTTTTAGATCGCTCCCTGGAAGTACTGTTCTTTCTCATTGTACTTGTGCCTCTGCAGTGCACGCTGGATCTTCTCTATTGTGTCAAAATGCTTTTTCCTTCAACTTGAACTTCATTCTGGGGAAGAGGACGAAGTCACAGAGAGCCAAATCTGGCGAGTGTGTAGGGTGCTGAGCGAAGTCTGTGTTGCCGTGGCCAAAAAATAAATAAAAAAAGCAGGTGTTTTCAATGCACTGTTTGCTTGCACAGTCTGGGTGGTTTCCAAATGTTCTCCTTCAGATCCCTCAGAAGAACTTGCTGTTGGCAGTCTCACCCTGGGGAACAAATTCATGGTGCACAACAGTGAATGCTCAAAGAGCATGCTGAAGGTGATGCAGTACCTTCAGGCTTGGACACTGTGAACTTGGACATTGTCTCTAAACTAAAACTGCTGTTTGGTCTCTGGGTCATAGCCGTAGACCCAGCTCTCGTCACCACTGATGATCCTCTATATGGATGTTGAGTCAGTTTGAAACAAAATTTGGTGTTTGCTCTCAAGTTTTGAGGTTCACGATGAATTGACAGGCACACGAGTAGAAGTGGTCAGAATAAGACTTCCAGGGAGCGATCTAAAAGTAGCAGCAGCAGCAGCGGAAAACTGTTCCGAGCTGCACGAGCAGACGACCTTGAAGGGGAGATTGGTCAAATTTAAATCAGGTACGTTTTTTGCTTTTCATTGGTGGAGTCGCAGAATTTTATGATCACACCTCATACAGTACAAATAAACTGAGTGAAAATCTACACACAAAAAGGGAGAGAGAATTCATCCTTTCATTACCCTTCATGCCTCCTGTCTGTCCTCAGCCTGCCCGGCGCAGTCAGATTACAGACCGCTCTAATCTTATTACAATCTCATTTTAATCTCATTAGCTCATCTAACGGCGGCCTGTTGCTGAGTCACTGCCACATGTCAAACAGCCTGTCATAACACATCACACACACTGGATAATACATACAAACGGCCGTATCACTGCATGTGTGTGTGTTACTCTGTCTTCAGTCATCAACATATGAAGGGTTCGACTTAAACTTCACACATACATTTAGGATAAATCACACTTTACACATTTAAGACAATATTGCACACTGAGCAGAATATATGATTAGAGATATTCAGACATTCAGAATTTGAACACTTAATCACTGAATCTAAGACCGTTACACCATGTATCATGAGACTCCATGTTTAATATGAGCATCCACCACTAGTACAGTGCAGAAAATGAGGACAAACAGAATCTCCCCTTTAATAGTTTCATAGTTAAATCTGAGGCACTGTAAAAGAGAGAGACGTGGCCATTAACGAATCCTGCACAGATTCTGGTTGCCCCACCCCCGCCCCCAAACAGCCAAACAACGTCCGAAACAGGAAACATGCCAATCACGTTGTTGACATATATGAACAGTTTCAGCTGTGCGGTGGCACACAGATCTACTTGTAATGGTCATAAAGGTGTAGGTAAGTGTACTTATCGTTATTCATGCCTTACCAAAGCTCTAACATGAACAAACGTGGCTGTTTAGTGCCTGAGACGCTGACTTTACCAGTACTCTGCAGTGAGTTGCTAATGGAGCCACCATGACACGTAACTTTATGAATGTGTACTAAAAGTATAACTTGCTTTGGAAAACACTTTTGAAACCTTATTTTGGGCAAAGTTACAATATGTTTTAAACATTTTTTATATTCAGAATTAAAAATTAAATTAAAAATCTGGTGATTTTTTACATGCAGTTTCATTATCCCCCTTTGACCAAACTGCCCAAATAACTTTCTGGAGGCCTTCCCAAGATGACTGACGAGTGGTGAGTCTTGCTTGTAGAAGGGTTAAACCTGACATTTAACCTTTTAACCCTATGAGGTCTATGTAAACTAAGTGTTAAATCAGAATTGATTCTAGTGATTCTATACATGCAGTTTTTATGCCCTGGTTACCATGAAATTAAAGCTATTGCCCTCTCCACATTCATGTACAGAGTGGCTTCAAACAGTCCATATAACCTTCTTGAGGCATTACCAAGATGAATGATAAGTGGTGAGTCTTGCTTCTAGAAGGTCAAATTAAATTTTTAATTCTGGAATCAAACTCTTCCTTTGCAGTTTGGCCATTTTAGTATGCTGAAAATCAAATGTTTCATCTTCAACCCAGATGTCCACTGCTGGTTTTTAATGATCTGTTCTTCAGGTTCCTCTTTATATAAATAGTTGTGCAGATTTAGTAGAGAAAGTCTCTTCTTCAGCACTGTTTAAACGTAGACTGTTTAAACTACAGACTCTTATAAATCCTGCATTGGGGGAGTTCATTCAAAGTATAAATACTTTAGTCCTGCACAGGATTTCTAAATGCTCTGGACACTCTGATAAACACCAATGCTGAACATGAATTTCATTCTTTTATTATTTTGGGGACGACTAATACAAATACATTAAACATATTGGTTTCCAGTACTAAAAGTCTGACAGAATCAGGAAAAAGGTTAGTCTGAAACTTGCTGCCATCACGACCAGGCCTCCCTTATAAAACAGGCTGGAAACCTCAGTGGGATTTACTGTAAAATAAAGTTTAAATCCAAGTTAAATATCAACTTGGAATAGACACATATGGCAGCATTGTGGAAAGTATTGTGTGCTCTATCAACACACAGCCAGTGTGTCTGTAAGTGTGTCTGGCCAATTAACAGTCAGCGAGAGGTGTGAAAGAGGTCCTGACAAGCTCACATGAAAGAAGCAGGAAGAGATAACTGACATTAATTGACATCAGTTAATCAATTAATGGTGTGATCAAAAGTGGTTACTCATCACCTGTCACAACACAACAAACAGGGCAACAAGGAGGACGCAGCTGCCATGGAGATCAGCTGATCAGACCAACAGGATGTTTCAGAGCATCCAAACCAACATATTGTGATTACATAGTGTACGGGAAGGTGAGATTTCAACTGGGTTAATGGACAAACTGGTTCAACTGGGTTGATGCCTAAGCTGGTCTGATGATCTGGAGAGCTTTTGAGCTGTATGTTGGACAGGGTGACATTTTTTTAAATATATTTTATATATTTTATAATATGGCATTTTCCAGGGCTGAAAAATAAAGCAAATCTAGTGGCCACTTAAAGCTGCACATCAGTCCCCGTAGACTGCCATGTTAAAATTTGGTTTTATTGAGTGACTTATTTACTTAGCACTAATTACCAGCAAAACCTTAACCGTAAACTGAGCAGAAACTGAACGTTACATGGATGGATGCTGACACTGCTTCCACATAAAATATAGGTCCAATCAAGCAAAGGAAGAAATATTGATCAGATTTTTGCAATGAAGAAATTAACAAGCAGCCACACAACCAGTCAACAGTGAACTTGCGTCTCGACGACGGCACAACTTTAATTTTGGGTCTATTTTTTAACCATGACTAGATGACAAGAAAAGACAGCCAGCCGATGGATATTCAACATCTAAAGACTTGCTGGCAGGTATCTGTTCTGTGTGTGATGCACCCATATGGTCTATGGTTGCAGCTTGCTAACCAAGCTCGCTAGCATCAGCTGATTACACTGCATCCTCTCATCCAAATATGGTCATTTTTGGCTCCAATACACCGCTATAGCAACCCCCAAAAAGCTAAAACTGAGGTGTCAAAACAGGACTTCACTAAGCAGTGGGTGACATGGTGGCTGTGTTCATCTTTTATATATTCTATGTTTCTACCTCATCTACCAATTACACCAGCAGGGAGGGAGTGGAGCTGACTGGTTATCGGACCATAAACCTTTTTCCTTACTTGCAGCGACGCACATCAGACTGTCTTGAAAAGACAATCAACACAGCTCATAAGTGGCCTGTAAATCTTAATTAATAGTGTGTTTTTCATTTCATTTCACAACCTGAACTCTGAACATTACCCTGCTGTAAATTTAAGGTTCACCATTTTCATCAGTTCTGCATGTTGCTGTATTTCCGAGCTGTAATATGTTATGTGTAATATGTTTCACTGATGATTGTCTTTTATTTGGCTCGAAACAACTCGATAAGAACACGCTGATCAAGTATCTAAGATTATCTTTTTGTAGTCCATCTTCAGGAAGTTGTAGTTTCATCACAGCAGTCACACCGTTACATTAAGTATCCTGAACACCTTTACTCGACCTCATGGTGTTTACCATCGAGGTCAAGGAAAAGTGATTAGGAAAAGGAGGTACAAGGTCATTTTTTGGACTATTCAACCGCAGCCAGACTGTAATCAGGTTTGTGAGCAGGCAAACACAGATGCATACATGAGACTGAGTGTAAATGAAAGTATCTTAAATTTCATCTGGATTCATTTGTATGAGACACAAGATGGTCTAAGAATAACAACATCACTAATCAAATCATATGCTTTCATTTCATTGGGGTGAAAGGAGCTCTGCAGCCTGTAGGGGACGCTAGAGGGGCGAGCTCTCAATAAAAGAGTCTTCATACTGCTTTCTTTCCAATGACAGCTGGTTTTTCTGTGAAGATTTAAACAGACACTTGCTGACTTGGTTTCTGTCACCTGCTCATTTAATGACTCTGTACAGGTTGAAACGCCCTCTCAGAAGTGACCCTCAGGATGTCCTGAACTTTAACCCTTAATCTGCTGGTTCTACGTTAGGAGAGAGAGAGAATAAAAAGATGGACGCACAAACCATCAGAGTGAGAGATGCTGCATTTCAGCTTCAGCAGCTCCAGAAAGGAGGCCATGCCAATAGTGTTGTTAAGGGCAACCGTTGCAAATGAAGAAACATGTTGTCACGGTAACAAGGACTGCGTGTGTAAGTGTGTGTGTGTGTGTTTTAAATAGATCCTCCACTGCTGCTGCTCACAGTTGATTTACTGTTTCAAATAGGTTACATCTGGAAAGAGTCCACGCACACGTGCACACACACAACATGCACACACACTTCAGAGGACATTACACCATTACACTAACCACTAACTACTACTTGACCAACCCTGACCTTAACCCAAACCTAATCTCTCAGATAAAATGGCAGAAAGTAAGAGCACTATATTAAAAGTCCCCACTCTCTTTAGAGATGTTGTGCCATTTAACTCGAGGGGCCACGTGTCCCAAACAGAGGCACAAATAAAAAGAAATCCCATTGTTAAACCAAAGGAGGACAAAATCCTCAGTGCAAAAACAAATGACAAGTTGATGTGAAGATTAAAAAGAAGATTCAGCAGTCAGATAAAATAAATTTAGCCACTTTGGATTAAAATCCCCTCTCACTCAAAGAACCCTGAACAGAAATGTGTGGGAAAATTCTGTAATTCCAGAGATGGCGGTTGTTCCACCCCTGCACCCAAATAGCCAACAGCCGAAATGGGAAACATATGAGCCAATTGTGTTGTTGCAACAATGCCTGCAAACAGCAGAGGTTCACGACAGTTTCATGTGTGTGGTGGCGGGCATCTAAGAGTACTTTTCTTAATGTGGCACGGCATTTGTTCAGTGCTCTGGTGAGAGGAGCCAGAGACTTTGATTCTGGACTGAACCATTAATGAAGCTGTAATGCTGTGAAACTTTGTGTATGTGTAGCAGAAATAAAAAAAACAGTGTTTTTTTGGGGGTTTTTTGTCACTTTTCAAATTCAGGTTGGAACGAGGTTCATATATTTGAACTCCTGGGATCAGTGACTCATAAATGTTACTAGAACACTAACGTCACCTCTTTCCAATCACATCATTAAGGCAGAAAAAAAACTGCAGGCTAACTAAAATGAGCTCTCCTTCAATCTGGACAACTTATGATACAGCTCCTTGACTGAAAAACACACTATTTTTTTTCTCGTAAATTTGAGTGATTTTCTTGTAAAAATGTACCAATTCTTTTCTTGTAAATTTTTTTGTCATAAATCTTATGAATCTTCCTTGCAAATTTAATTTTTTTCTTGCAACTTTGTCTTTTTTCTTCTAAGTTTATAACATGAGTCTCTTTTATTTCCCTCACCCAGCTCCTTAATTATTTTCTTTCATTGCACCCAATACTCTATTATACATACACAACTACATAACAGAAGCGTGTGTTATGTCTGCCCTTTTGGCTAATTCTGGCATATTTACATTGATATGTTCATTAATATGCACTGTTCCTTTTAAATGAATAAATTCAAATCTAACTTTAACACCTGCTGACACTTCTTTCTACCAATGACATTAAAAAAAAATCCCAAATATAGAAAACAGCAGACAGCTTTCTGCAAATCTTTGCACATGGGACACCCCTACCAGCAAATATCCAGGTTCACAGGGCTGCTTTACTGTAGGTCTGTGTGCTGTACAATAAAAAGACAAAGCCACAGCTCACAGGTATACTTTCTTTCTCCCTCTACATTCATCTACAGTGACCTTACCTTCTAACTTTTGTCTATAGATCCTGTGCCAGCAGAGACCTCTGCATACACACACACACACACACAGAGTTGGACCCCAGGGTTTTGTCCTGTGGCTCGGCTCTGAGAGGTAATTCATCACCTCTCTATTCATATCAGCTAGCCCAGTTTCCCCTACAGCACAGCTACATACACATTTACTTACACTTAAGCAACTACACGCACACACAACGGCAAACAGAGGCCTGAATGCTAACACACACACAAACACACACACACAGGTGCAGGGTAAGCTGCTGACATTTAAGTACTGTGCAGCTCCATTCAACAAGCCTGCGGCACTCAGTGCTGCTGCAGCTTCTTACCTCTCACACACACACACACACACACACACATATTTAGCATACATAGCAGCAGCTGCAGATGTCAAACCCTGGGCTAAACAGGCAGCAGATAGCGTAGCTCACATTCACCACCCAGTCCTGCCAACTCTGCTCTTCCCCAGAGTTTCTACAGTGTTTTAAAGGGTCAGTTCACCCAAATCACATGAAACAACCATCCCAGTTACCCCTGGCAGGAAGAAAGAAAATCAAATCTAAATATAAACCTGTATAAGTATGGACCCTGTTCACTAACACTTAACTTTCCTTTAACTTCATAGAGCATGACCATGTACACAGAGCCTGTGTGTCTGTGTGTGTCAGTCGCCAGTTTCCATATGGACTTTCAATCAGATCCCAACACACAGAGTGATGTGCAGACATTACTGCTAAAACACGTGTTCGCTCTGAAAATTAAAAACGTCATGGTGTTTGTAGAGATAGAATTAATTTAGTGCAGTACAGAAAGAATTACAGAGTGATGGAGCCTGTAAGGGGGGGGGGGGGGGGGGGGGCCCCCTTTGT
>VUQI01063342.1:61498-74326 GCA_015106735.1 Paratilapia polleni | reverse complement strand
TGCATTTAGTCATTAGCTATTATTAACTCTGTCTCTCTCCTATAGGTGTGCCTTTTTGTCCTGTCTCCCTCTGCTCTCTTCTGTTTCCCCTCATCCCCAACCGGTCGCGGCAGATGGCTGCCCCTCCCTGAGCCTGGTTCTGCCGGAGGTTTCTTCCTGTTAAAAGGGAGTTTTTCCTTCCCACTGTTGCCAAGTGCTTGCTCATAGGGGGTCGTCTGATTGTTGGGGTTTCCTGTCTTTTCTGTCTAATATTGTAGGGTCTTTACCCTAAAATATAAAGCGCCTTGAGGCGACTGTTGTTGTGATTTGGCGCTGTACAAATAAAATTGAATTGAATTGAATTGAATTGTTTTTTTGCCTTATATACTGTATTACCATGTGTGTTTGCACATGTTTCAATACAACTGCTGCAACTATTGCCCATTTTCTTTGCAAAATATAAAGAAATGAGGAGTGGCTCATGACTTTTACAGAGTACTGTAAGTATCTAAATGACACTGACATGACCAGAGAGAACTACAATATTAAAAGGCTAAATGCTTTTTAATACACACTGCTGCAAGAATCATTATCATAGAAGAGCATATTTTCTTCTAGGTGTCACTTTTACAATGCAGATCTCACAGGCATTTGCACTCTAGTGCAGCCATGCTACCAGCTAAACTGGTGTGTATTACTTTATTGGGTGCAGTGAAAGAATTCAGGATCTCCTTTGAGTGCTTTGTATGAATATTACCTGAAAGCATCTCAGTGCAGTGATGGAGGAGATAAGCTTTATGTTGTTTGTAGTGTCTGAATTCACGCTAATAATAATACCGAATCTCAGCCATCCAAACCTACAGCCTCTCCCCTCAGTCATGTTCTCATTGGAGAGGAAGGATATACCCCACTTCCTAAAGCTCCACCCTGCCCCATGCTCTGCAGAGGAGAAGTACCTCTTAGTTAAACCTTAGGGTTTGAGCAGCAAAAGCAAAACCTGGTGGCCTCTTCATAATATATCAGGATGGTTTATAATGCATGACAAGGTGTTGAACATGTCATGCATTAACTTGCATTACTTTGAGCTGGATTTATATTATTTATATAGATCTTACTTTTTACTTAATTTAATTAACCCTCTGAGGTCTAAGTCATTATTGGTGAAAACCCAGTCAGAGGAAATCACTGAAGCAGTTTGTTGACCAAATGAGTTCTGCAGTGACTCAGGGCTCTACCTTGTCCTGTGAAAACATATTGGGAGAATTGAGGTTTTGAAGGAAAAAGAGAACTGCATTCCCTGTACCACAGACATCTGTTGAGAGCATTTGGATGGGTAAAGAAATTGCACTCCTTCAGGCTTTTGGTATATTTTCTGTATTATGTTGACATCAGAGTGAGTGCAAACTGCTGCTGAAATGCACTTCTTCGTTGTGCTTGATCCACTAGTCAATAGTTTTTAGAAAAAAGGAAGAGTCCTTCATAATTTGTACATTATCTGTTCTGCATTCTTCTTATATGGATAATATGAACTTTTAGTATGTGTTATTTGCCACTTAATTCACCACTGTGAGGAAACTGTAGCTGCTGAAAGACTGGATGCTGTCTCCACTTTGCACAGTATCTCCTTTAGGCAAGCAGGGGACAACAGTGGCGGAGGAAGAGTAGAGATGGCAGAGCAGGAAGCATACCGAGGAGGACAGGAAATAGGAAGCACAAGCAGGAATAAAAGCAGTTGAAGCAGTCAGAGGGAAATTTCCATTCTACGGTCTTAAGGATTCCTGTAAGTAATTCCTCTGGAGTCCTTGAAAGACACAGAGAGCTAGCCTCTCCCAAAGATCTGATAAAAGGAATGTATCAGTGTTGCTATCAACACTACACAGATGCATGTCAGAAAAATGGGGATATGAATTTGCAGAGAAATGCAATGGTATTCCTTGAGACGTTTGAGCCTGAGCAACAGGCTACTTGTTCTAACATCAGGAACTGTGGGAGACTCTACAAAAGAGGTGATACAATAACAAATGTCCTACATGTATAGTTCTGAAGAGCTCAAGTAATCCTGAATTGAAATGAAAGTAAAAAGGTTACAGAAGAAGACAGACACTTCTCTCTTGTCTGTATACTGGTAGTCTCTTAGCATAGGACAAGCTGGAGAAACAGTTAACCTGGCTCTGTCCAAATACAAAAGTATCATCTTACAAGAACCTCAAAAGCTCATTAATTAGCACATTTTATGTTGGTCATTTCCTGTTCACTCTCAGTTTTCTATGAAAACTTAGATAATGAACTAATTACCTGCTGACTGCTTTGGATTTAGTGTACAAACATGAGAGTGGTATACAGTATGTTATGAAAGGTAATGGTCTCTTTAAAGTTAAACACAACTACAGTAAGTAAGTAATAGTATAGTACTGGTGTGAATTGTAGACAGAATGGAAAACAGGTGCTTGAACCTACATAATACACACTGCCCAATGTAGTGGGTGCATTTAATGAGTTGAGTTATGAATGAATTGAGCACAGTGGTCCTGTTTGCTTTAAAGTCACCATATATTTGTTGCACCTAATGTTCAGCTTTTCCCCCAGTGGAGAAATAACTGTATGAGACCAAACTGTGAGGTTAAATAAAAAAAAAACAAAAAAACGAAAAAAACCCAACAACAACAAAAAACTATGTTCTGCAAGGTCACAGTAAGTCCTCCTCCCATGTTGGCAGGAAGTGCCAAGCACAAATTGTCTGTGGGCGCTGCCCATCAGCAACAGGAAGAACAAAGTGCAAGCCAGCAATGATGCCACACCCCTCATACCATAGGAAGACAAACCTTTGTTTTATTGAACACCTTGGTAATGTTGAAATACATATAAAATATTCATTTAATAGGTTTGTAATTGTCCTAAATTGGGAGAATACCAAACAAAGTCAGATTTTTTTTTTTTTGCCCATTATAAGGTGAAATAAATTTTAGATTGACTCTGTAGTTCTGATGGTATCCATCTTTCCACTTCTTCTGTCACACTAAGGAGATCTAGACAAACCAAAATTCATCAAACCAACCATAAAAACAACATGGATTCATTTTCACAACAAGTATCTACTGATAGAGCTTCTTGGCAATAGCCAAGTGAAAACACACCAGGCAATTTCAGTCAAAGGTAATCCATCATACACTGAATAATTCCTACATCACGTGCAACACATTTCCTGGTTGCATTTCCTGAAACAGAAGTGTGCAGGGTGAGTGTGCTTTAATGCGAATGTATTCAGGCTTGGCAACAATTTAGATGTACATCAGCACAATATAATATAATAGATGTATGGCTATGAAGATAACTCATAACACCCACAGGCACAAAAACACACCCACACATACTGGCATCCTACAGTATAGCAGGACAACACTGTTTTGTTGAGTGTATATAGGGTCTAATTACATTGTGAGCAGTAGCGATAAATCACTGGAGTCTTAATCAAAGCACTACAACAGAGAGAGTCATCAATCACCTACAACAGCACAACACAACATTGGCCTGAAGCTTCTCCTTGTCTTCTGGCTGGCAGCCCTGCTTTGCGCCTAACTAGGGCCATATCGCTGTGACACATTATCATTAGCACAATCAACTCTACTTTGGATGTCCTGACAGAAAGCAATCAGATGGCAAATGGATATGAGATATATGGAGTATGGCGCTGACAAACTCTGATTCCCATGCCACTGCATGTAGAGGAACAACAACAAGATTCTCTGCATTTTTTCTGGGGAGTGCAAGCTGTTCCTCTGAGGTTCTTCTTCCTAGCAAGGTGTCACTGTTTTGATAGCCTGCCGTGATCTAGTGAAGGTCTGCTTAATTCTGCTCTCTTCAGTCTTTGCATGAAGCTTAACTGCAGTTGGCTGTGATGGATGGCCAAGAGCTAGGTCACCTCAAAAGCACAGTAGTGACATTCAAAATGTCCCGGCTTAAGGTGGGGGAATGACAGATGGCATTTCAATGGAATCTATAAAAATGTGTCAGCACTAGAAGATTTTGACTTCGAGTCTTCCACTGCCCTACTTTTCAACCAGTGTGCAATTCAACAGCTTTAAGGACCCCCAAAATATTACTAGAGGAAAAACCAACAGAGCTGACATTGCTGCAGTCTGGAGGATACCTAATACCTAATGAAGTGCCCAGGAGCAAGACTATGATTGAGACCCACAGCAATGGGTCTCAGTCATAACCTAACTGGTTTTCAAGTGTCTTCTGGGAATTTGTTTCCCATTTTTTGATGAAATTTTATCACATCACTCTGCTGTTTAACATGAGAACATAGCAGAGGTTAAATGAAAGAGGACAAGGCAGATAGCACAAATAGAGAGAGAAAAGGGCCGAGATGGCGGTCAGTCAGCTATGAAGGACACGGCCACAGCAGTTATTTTTAGTTATCAGTTTTCAGAGGCTGTCATTTGGAACATCTCATTAAAAATCAGAAAAAACACCACATTAAAATCGAAGAAACTGTGAGGCTCATGTCCTGTGCACATATGTACACACACACAAACACACACACGGTATCCCAGTGTCAAATAATTTGAGCTCATAAGGCTATCGGCTATCAATGCATACATTAGCAGGCTTCTGGTGACCTCTGTAGAAGATGCCTACACCACATTTCCTTTAATATTGGAAGGTGTGTGAGCAGATTAATTATGTCCATGAACCCACAGGCTCATCTCTTAAAATGCAAAGAAGCCCATCCAAGGTTTATTAATCACTCTATAATAGGAGATTAAACACAGAGATTCATTAACACAGTCTGGACACATTAAATCAGACACTTAAGGGAGATACCCTTGCTATTAAAATCTTTAAACATAATAACAAGATCTAAATTTCATGTCTTATCAATGCCAAGTGGAAAGCAACTCAAAGCAACATATCAATTACTTTTTATTAAGCATAGCCGTTTCTTTTTTCTGATGTTAACAATACAATAATATTATATCATAAAGAAAGGGTGCTGTATATTGTAGGCCTTAATTTTTCACCCAGTTAGACTGCATCCTCTGCGGACAATAAGATTTATTCTTCAAATAGGTTTATTCTACTCACATAGGCCATTTCTCTCTCTAACACTCATTAACTGATTTTATAGATGATTGCTAGTTACAGGGCTGAAGCGCATAAAGCAGAGCAATTATCAGGTAATTACTAGTACAGTACATATTTATCTCTCACTGCCATTATTAAACTCCAGTGCCCTACATTGATTTAGAGAGGTTACACCAAGTTTGGATGAAAAAATATTTGGACAACTGTGCTAAATACATTCTTTGACAATTAATTTTTGTGATATACAGTAAATTCAGTTTGATATGATCTAAAGTAAGTATGCACAAAGGTGAATATATACAGGTGGCCACAACGATTAAAAAAAGCCTTTCCTCTGAAATCATCTGAGGCTAATAAAAACGATACCACTCTTCTCTGTTCCAAGTATAACAGAACAGACACATTTCATTTTCAATGCAACATATTATTTTATGAATGAATGAAAATAGCATGGCCAAAAATATTGAGACCCTTATTCTGATCCTTTGTGGTGCACCTTTTTGAGACAATCACTGTAATCATACACTTTTTGTGGATCTTGATGAGACTTCTACACTTCGCTGCTGATATAGTTTGACTCTTTAGAAAAATTATTCCAATGGAGGTTTAATGCTTTCCATCAGTATTCAGTTGGATAAATATGAAGACTAATATGAAATACTTCACAGTGGTCCAGTGTTTTCTTCTCATCCATTTTAGGGTGCTTTTAAATGTCTGTTCTGAATCATTGTCCCGTTAAAGGAGACATGCTTTACCAGTGCGATAGAGCTCTCTGACTGTATGTTTTGCCCCAGAATGTCTCTATAATCTGATTTTATCATCCACTGCAATGATCCAAAGCGCCCTATGGTGCACACAGCAAAGCAAACCCATAAGACCATTGAGACTCCTCATATATCACAGAGGGCAGGGTGTTGTTTTCTTTAAAAGCTTAATTTTCTCTTCTGTGAACATAAAGCTAATATGACCTTCCATTTTGCTTCTTCCAGAAGTATTGTGGCTGCTCAACAAGCATTTTAGAAAAGTAGAGTTTTTGTAATGTTTCATTTACAAAAGTGGGCTCTTCCTGTACATTAAGAAAGGGATGTATGGTACAGTCAGACTGTTTTGATCTTGGAGGTCAACTGGTTTATGTTTTTACGTTTTTCTTGGTTCAGTTTTTTTCTCTGTCAATAGGCTATCATTTGTTAGGAGAAAAAAAAAGTGGCCTTTACCAAGACCATGCATAACAATTATTTTCTTATTTTTCTCTTGTTCTGTTTCTTGTCTCTGTTCACTGTGGTGAACACAACAGCACAAACAGCTCAGTATTATCTCAATTAAAAATAGCCTGAATAACAGAATATAAGACCAAAGACACCTGTAATACCAAGTGAGGAGAATAATCTGCTTGAAAGAGAGCATTTAATAAATCTTTGTGGAACACCCTCAGCAGCTTTTATTTCCTTGCATAACCAACGGACGGTATGCTACTGTTCAACACTGAAGAGTTTTCATTTCAACCCCTTTCAGGAAGAACAGAGCACCACTTCTGTGAACTGTAAGGGCACCATCCCTTTAGCCTCGTCTGTAGCCTACAGACACAACAGGTAAATACTACCATCTGTTGGATCTTCGGTGTAATTTCCGCCTTTACGGCGGACTGTTGACAATGCTGCCTTCAACACGATGGGAATATTGCATTTCCACTTATTTAATAACGCTACTACTAATTTAGTTTATATTGGTGTTATGTTCTACAGCCTTTAGCTGCGCGACACAATAACTCTGAAACTAAAAAACATGGTCAAACGCGACTTTTATCCCACAGTATCGATATTGTTAGCTGATAGATTTCTTGTTTACTACTGCTATCTTCGACATTTGAAGTTACTCAAACATGGCGGAGTCAGATCAGCCGTAAGTAGCCGCTGAAGAGACAAGGAAGAAACCCCGAAAGATGCTTTCAAGTCTCCTTAATCTACGAAAGCACAGCATGAATCAACCTTCTTTTATTCTCTTATTTTAGGGAGAAGAAAAGAAGGACAGTAGTGGAGCTGACTGAGAAGTTAGTGATCAATTGGTAGAACTGGCGGAAGGTTTGAGGTTACTAGACAGGAGGAAGGTTAACATTAGCTAGGCGAAAAGCTAAGCTAATACTGGTTGTAAACGAAATCTATGAGTAGCTAGTTGACAAAAATATCTTGACTAGCTGGCCGTAAATAACTAACACGTCTGTACAGTGAATAAGTAGTGGTATTATTCATCTCTGTGCGAAGTCAAAGGTCTATTGTACCTCCCCATTGTTGACATGTTAGCTATTCACCTAGCCCAATTGCCGGCCGACCGGGAGCTGTCCAGGCAAGATATGTTACCCAAAATCCAGAGGGTCAGAAACCCCCATCTGTGAAACAGACAGTTTTACTAAGTTGTTTAATGGAGACCAATTATGCTAATTTCCAACTTCATTTGGCTTAGACTGTTCTCAAGTAGTTAATTAAAAAAAAAAAATCTAATACTGGATCTTGTTGCAGCCCCTCAGGTCATCGTATGTCTGAAATAAGCCCTTTCAACACCCCGCCCTTTAAGGGAACTTTCTTCTGATTGGCTACTCATCACAAACAGAAATTTTTAACGTCATGCTGGTGGGGCTTCTGTCCTCATAGTCAAAGCTGTGTGCCTGTGATGACCATGTTAAGGATATCAGCTCTCACTGACATGGTACACAGCCACAAGTGTTAACAACTGTATGAAACCAAGCGTTTAGACCAGTATGAATCCTGAGCTTTTGGCTTTTACCTATGCAGACCTCATTATGTGAAACTTTGGCCATGTTTAATATGAGCATCCAAACATTGTAACAAATATGGAAAAGCATAATAGGCCCCCTTTAAAAAGTTACATATCTGAGAGAAGAGATTGGTGAATGCTACACAGCACACCTGCATAGTTTCCTGAAAGTTGTTGAATTTTCTGCTGTGAATAGCGCCGTTCCTATGTGAAAGTTAATCAGAGCATTAAGCTTAGGACTTGGTTGCTTTCATTTCTGCATGATCTCAGTAGACGTAGAAGTTTTGTATAACATGTGGCCATACGTTGCCATGCATGCACTATTTAACATTTTGCCAGAGATGTTGGTGATGATGCACCCTAAACATGCATGTCATCCCTAGGATGGTGGTGGATGGAGATGATGGAAGCACCTGTGACTGGGAAGACCGTTGGAACCATATCAAGAAGTTTTTGGAAAGATCGGGGCCATTCACGCATCCTGACTTTGAACCCAGCACAGAGGTAACATTTGGAGTCAGGGATGTGATGTAGACATGTCATTTTTTTCTGTCCTGTGTAAACTTGGATTTCTCTGATATGTAATATCTTCTCTTGTTGCAGTCCTTGCAGTTTATGTTAGAAACCTGCAAAATCCTGGTCATTGGTGCTGGTGGTCTGGGATGTGAGCTGCTGAAAGACCTGGTATAATCACTGATATTATGATTATTTGAAAGGTATAAGTTCAGTTGCAATGAATGGTTAATATTCATCTTTTCATTCTTCTTGTGGCTCAGGCTTTATCAGGCTTTCGCAACATTCATGTTGTTGACATGGACACCATTGATGTTTCCAACCTGAATCGACAGTTCCTCTTCAGGTCAGTAGAATTGTACAGTTCTGTGTAAAATCGGACCCTTATTGTATTATGTTTGATGTTTGATTTTCACATATCTGTGATTTTGATTAGAGCAAAAGATGTCGGTCGGCCCAAGGCGGACGTTGCTGCTGACTTTGTCAACAGCCGTGTACCCGGATGCTGTGTTGTCCCGTATCCTTTTGATTGAGCAACTACTTGCAAGATTTCAGATGCTTGATCACTTGCAGTTGGTTAAAATTTCAAACCACAATCCATGTGGATAAAAGTGAAAATTGTTATGAGCTAATCTCCATGTCAGAGACAATGTAAGAATGCGAAGATACCTTACTAATTTTTTAAGCTGTGAACACTGTGAAGTGAACATTCTGTTAAAACCTGAACTTTTCCTAAATGTTTTGTGCAGGCATTTTAAGAAGATTCAGGACTTAGATGAAACATTCTACAGACGTAAGTATCAACACAACCATTCATTCCCGACTTTTCTGATGTCTGGATGGATTCACTCACTTGAGATTCATTTTCGTGCACATTAAATATCTCATTGCAGTTCTTTTCATTAAAAACAAAGTGTGAAATGAAAAGCCATTCCACCAACTTACATCAAGTGTCCACTTTCCCTTGATGAAAAGCTACTTCTGAGTGATCTCTTCCCATCCCCACATTGCCATTAACAATTTAAATGATAACTACAGTTAAGTGAAAAAAGGTTTTACGGGACTCTGAAAATGCTCAGAGAAATTGCAAAAAAACTCAAAAGCTACATCTTAGATTCTACAGGCCTCAGTTAGCATGTTAAATGCTAAAGTTCGTGACATTGCAATTAGAAAAAGACTGAACAAGTATGGCTTATTTGGAAGGGTTGCCAGGAGAAAGCCTCTTCTCTCTAAAAAGAACATGTCAGCAGGGCTTAGCTTTGCAAAGTTGCATCTGAACAAACCCCAAGACTTCTGGACTTCTGTCTTTTGGACAGACGAGACTAAAGTGGAGATATCTGGCCATAATGCACAGCGCCACATTTGTTGAAAATCAAACATAGCATATCAGCACAAACACCTCAGAGCAACTGTCAAGAAGGTGGTGGAGGGGTGATGATTTGGACCTGTTTTGCAGCCACAGGACCTGGGCATCTTGCAGTCACAGAGTCAGCCATGAACTCCTCTGTATACCAAAGTATTCTAGAGTCAAATGTGACTCCATAATGATGTGAGAGACTGATAAACTCATACAGAAAATGATTACTTCAAGTTATTGCTGCTAAAGGTGGTTCTATAACCTGCTGAATCATGGCATGTACTGCATAGAGTCCTGTGAAAACTTTCTTTTACACATGACTGTATGTTCCATTTTCAGTCCTGTTGGACTGAAAATGGAACAAATTGGATTTGAATTTGTTCCTCTTTCTGTCTTCACCTAGAATTCCATATAATTGTCTGTGGATTGGACTCTATAGTTGCGAGGAGGTGGATGAATGGTATGCTGGTAAGTTGTCTTCATGATCTGTGTTGGTCAGCACTGTGGCTAAATGCTTGCATTTGTACCTGTAAGGCTGTTTAATAGTGGCTAAAGGGAACACATTTTATGTGCAATTTCTGTTTCTGTGTAGCTGTCTTTGCTGGTGTATGAGGATGGTGTCTTAGATCCAGGGTCCATCATCCCTCTAATTGATGGTGGGACAGAAGGCTTTAAAGGCAATGCCAGAGTCATTCTCCCTGGCATGACAGCCTGCATTGACTGCACCCTCGAGCTTTACCCTCCCCAGGTACACCTGCATACTTTTGTGTAAAATAATGATCATAACTGTGAGCTAATCATCTTACAGAACCAGATCCCAGTCCGTTTGTATTGATAAAATTGACCTGTCTTTGTAGATCAACTTCCCCATGTGTACAATAGCCTCAATGCCTCGTTTGCCAGAACATTGCATTGAGTATGTTCGAATATTGCTGTGGCCCAAAGAGGCACCCTTTGGAGGTAGGAAATCACACTGCATTATTTTCTTTAATTATGATTACAATGATTGTTAGTTATGACTTGAAACTCATCAAACCTGTGAACAGAAAGTATATTTTAGTTTTTATTTTTTTGTGTTAATGTGGATTAGATGACGTGGCTCTGGATGGAGATGACCCAGAACACATCCAGTGGGTGTACCAAAAATCTCTGGAGAGGGCAGCAGAGTTCAACATAATAGGAGTCACATACAGACTAACACAGGGTGAGCTTGCATACAGTAGCATTTCTGTGGCCATTAGAACACTGTTACTTTTCTAGCTGCTCCTCTGGGATATGAGCCAAGTTACATAAAACATAGCAAGCTGTTGCTGTCTGACTTCGTGTTGAACCTCTTATCTTAGTCTATGTCAGTAAAATGGTAAAACATGTCGTCTTGATGTTCATTCTGATCAGAATTATAGCTTTTCTTTCTTAGGCCCAAACAATGTTTTCCCTCTGTTTTCTTTAAATTTGATGATTAGAAATATTAAAAACTCATTTACTTTATACTTTTCAAATTTTTCAGGTGTTGTTAAGAGGATAATCCCAGCTGTAGCGTCCACAAATGCTGTCATTGCTGGTAAGGCTGGATAAATGTGAGGGTAGAGACCTGTGGACCTGATTCCTCTATGAAAGATTATAAAAGTTAATCATTTCCTAATAGTGCTGTGTAAACAGAAACATGTACCTGGATGTAATTTTTTTGTGCTTTATTTGTCGCAGCTGCTTGCGCAACTGAGGTTTTCAAAATAGCATCAAGGTGAGTTTGTATGGTCTTTTTGCCACATGTAAAAATGAATGCACATTTCACTATTTCTAATGATACTGCTATTACCTTTTTATATGCAGTGCATATTTACCTCTCAATAACTACATGGTCTTCAATGATGTTGATGGCCTGTACACCCACACCTTTGAAGCAGAACGGAAGGTTTGTGCCTGACTTGCAGCTGTTAGTTCATGATTGAGTTGCCTGTTTGGATAATGCATGTTTGTGGTTACTCATATTTCAGGAAAACTGTTCAGCTTGCAGCCAAGTACCTTTGGACCTGCACTTTTCTCCATCTTCCAAGCTCCAGGAGGTATTGGACTACCTGACTGAGAGTGCCTCCCTGTATGTTTACCTGGCTTACTGTCACCTAATATTAGTTGCCACCTTGTTTGTACCACACTAATTAAGTCCTACTGGTGGCCATATTTAATATACCTGATGTTGCAATGTCTTCAACAACCAAATACAATGTGTTTTTTTTTTTCAGACAAATGAAATCACCTGCTATAACAGCAACAGTGGACGGAAAGAATAAAACTTTATATTTACAGGTAATTAACCTCACATTTAGTACGGTTTTGTATTTAAGTTCAGTCTCACAGTAATTTGAGGTGTGTTTTGAAGAAATTAGGCAATTATACAAGTTTTGGTTTTAGCTGAAGTATTTTGTTTTACAGTCAGTTGCTTCCATTGAACAGAGGACACGGGCAAATCTGGCCAAAACCCTGAAGGGTGAGGTGCTTTATTTACTGAAAATGTTTCCATATTGGTCAGATGAATACACTGTGAATGTGCTTACTCACTTATGTCATGAATATGTGTTTTCCAGAGCTGGGGCTGTCTGACAGACAGGAGCTGGCTGTATCTGATGTCACCACACCTCAAACGATGTTGTTCAGACTCTGCTTTACCTCATAAGACAAACTCAAGCACTTGGACACCCCATCTAAAAGCTAGAACAGTTTACTGCTTATTCAGTGAAAATGTCAACCATTATAACCGGTTTAACAGTTCCAGTATACTTATTGACTAAAGTTGATGTTTTCCACTGAAAAGCCAAATCCTAGTTCACAATTTGTCATGTTTTGATTATACATTGTCAGCAAATTTCTGCATTAATGTGTTATGTTTGCTAGAGCCTATAGCATGTTCTGTGCAATGACAAGCAAGGGTTACTGTTTTAAGATTATGTTGTACTGTTTTTAGTTATGAATATTTATTTATTTCAACTCATTTTTTAGATGTTTTAGCCACTGAAGTGGTAACAAACAGCCACCAATGTGTGAACTGGAATAAAAAAAATTTTCTTTTTTTTTTTTTTTTTTACAAGATTTTTTTTTTTTTTTTTTTTTTTTTTTTCCACTTTTTT
>VUQI01063342.1:30918-47335 GCA_015106735.1 Paratilapia polleni | reverse complement strand
TGGCTGGGAAAAAAAAAAAAACCCCAAAAGAAAAAAAAAAAAAAAAAAAAAAACCCCCCCCCCCCCCCCAACACACACACACACACACACACACACACACACACACACATTTTGCATATATTAATGCTTGTTTTTACAACAGGATGCACTACAGGATCTGTCTGTCTGTTGGGGTCATGAGAAGAACTGTGATCCAGGGAAACGCTTTAGCTATCCTGTCTGCACCAAAGCTGACTCTGGATGGTACTATTCCTCACATCATATTCATTCACATCAGTAGTCTTACTGTCATTTTTTTTTTTTTTTATTAATTAAGTAATGCCGTAATGGTTGTACTTTTGCTGATCTGCCTGAATGTCTGACCTGTCAGGGCCCGTTCACTGGATGCAGCCCAGGAGCTTTTCTGGAAGCAGGCTGATTTTGGCTACGTCAAAGAGCGCCTGTCTGAGCTCAAAACACTCTGCAAGGCGACCCGGCCAGTAAGTCTGCTCATTTCCTTAGTTCCCACGGGCCTTCTGAGTCAACAGGAAGAAACAACAGGTAGAAATAGACGCAGCATTCAACAAGAGTCCATAGACAATGGGCTCAAAATAATTTCCAGTTCAAAAGCAGAGATACAGAGAGAACATATTAAAGAAACCACTCTCACAACCTTCAACGTCCAAACTTTATTAATCACCTAAATATTAAATATTTCTAAACATACTCTATTCCAGGGGGACTCCTTATTAAGATGCAGCAGCCACACTAGATTCTGCAAGGCAACAAATCTTTACCTGGACTTGCGGAAGCCACGCAGAAGTCATGAGAGGTCAGTGCAATTGAAAATGATGTGGTGTTTTTTTTTTTGTTTTTTTTTAAAACATTACCCTGACATTGATGAGTGTGTCTTGAAACTCAGCCGTGTTTATGCTGCAGGTACAAAGAGGACTTCATTCAGGCAGGAGAGATTGGAGGACACTGCAGACTGAACAAGCAAGCACTTGCTGCTGAGGGAGAGCACAAGAGCCCCTTGCAATCTTGGTGAGGCAGGGCACATGTATTCACACGCATTCACACACTTAGTTCCTGAACTTCAGTGAATGACTTGTGTTGAAAACTTGGGCTTGTTGCCAACAAAAGCGTCTTCCCTGACCAGAAATCAAACCTGTGGTGCGGGTGAGGTGTAACCTTCCATGTTAGTATTCTTATGGAGCCACTGTTTTTTTCCACTCTTCACTGTCATGCCAGAATGTTGCTGAATAGGCATAAGTGTCATGTACAGCTCTGTGGCTTTCAGCCCTTCATCATGTGTAAGTAATTTCAGTAATGGTGCTCTTTATTTTGTGTCAGACCAGCTAAAGTCAGGCCAGATAAAGACAAAATCTGCTCTGCAGATAACTGCTACACCCAAAAAGCAATGTGCAGTAATCCATAAGAAAAGGCTGCTAGGGTGAGTAGTAGTTTTTCCTCTCCCCTTGCCAGAAACCCACTATGTTTTCATTAGATCAAACACACACCCTGGCTCTGAAATTTTAGAAATAATGAAATAATTTCTCTAATTGCTAATAAAATTATTAACAAAACTGTCTATATGTAAGTTAGACAACGGCATATATGTTTGATCTCATTCAAACAACTAAAGGAAGTGGTTTCTTTTGTGCTGCTGTTGCGTTTCAAGGCACATTTATTCCTGTGATCCTATTTCTGAAGGCAGTGAACAACACATAGCTGCTTCTTAAAGCTGTGCACAAAGGGAAGTGTAAAGCAGAACTAACTAGAAATGGGAGGGGTATTTGAGTGGGGGTTTTGACTGGGACGAGTGGGAAGGATGAGAAGAATGGGTTAATTTGTGGGCATATGTGTCTTTTGTTAAAACAAGCAGTTCCTGTAGTGGGCCAGTGGCGCAATGGATAACGCGTCTGACTACGGATCAGAAGATTCTAGGTTCGACTCCTGGCTGGCTCGTAGCATTTTTGTCTAGAAAGGATGCTGCAGTGCACCAGAGTGATCTTGCTCATAACCTCCACTTAATCTAATGAAGCAATTAATTAATAGGATCTAATAATCAGGTATATGCTTTGACAAACTGTGTCAATGTGAAAAGAAATTCTTTTTGAGTTAGTTCACCACGTGGGTTTTCAAACTTTTCTGACATGCCTCGCTTCAAAAGATGAACAGTTCACACAACAATTTCTTTCATGAACTAAAAGAGATTCAAAAAGAATTTTATGAAATAAAGGTCAGCAGGGTAGCATCAATAAAGTCAAATGTTTATTTCCCCTACAAAAATCATATTTATTTGATTAACTTTGCTTCAGTCCATATTTGTACCCTGGTCTATTCCTCATCACTGCAGCAAGCCCCACAGTTTGAGCATCACTGGTTTATAGGATAATTGCTCTTAGAATTCATTAAAATCTGACCTGTCACAAGGATGTAAAATGTATGGGACGTGTGCCTTTTGTTAAAGTTATTAATTGGTGTGGTGGGCCAGTGGCGCAATGGATAACGCGTCTGACTACGGATCAGAAGATTCTAGGTTCGACTCCTGGCTGGCTCGTAGCTTTTTTATTTTTTGTTGTTGTGTAGAGAGGGATGCTCTCTGGAACATTTTGAAGGAATTTCTTTAAATTTAGTCTGTTGTTTGGATGGTGTGCTACCTTTTCACTTAAATGTATAATTTTTACTGCTCTATTTACAATAGTATTTTGATGTTGTTTTAGGTATGCTGAGCTGCAGACCTACACGGACCTGGACTTTCATCCCATAGAGGATGGTTACTGTGACATAATAGTCGAAAAACCCACTGTTTTCATGAAACTTGATGCTGGTAAGTAACAAAATTTACTGGACTCACTTTAAAGCCCTGCAATCTAAACAGGTAGCTAGAATTTTTAACTGAATATAGTTAAAGCAGAAACAACACACAAGCTCTTATCTTTTCTGTGGCTATTTTATTAGGCAGTTTATTTAAAAATAGATGCTAAATGAAGATGTGTCTGCTGTCAGTTCTTGTTTCTTGTATATTATAGCAAAATTTCATCTGAAACTGGCACTTAATAAAAACCCATTTGAATGCTGCAGCAATGTATTGACAGTATTTTTCCTTGTTTAACCGTAAGTTTTTATTTAAAATCACAGACCAGAGATTTTTCTTTGCTTGATGGAACTTTCCCTCAAAGTAACACACAGGAGTTGCTACAAAGTAAATACAGTGATATGTTAGGGAGGGACCGGGACTGTTATCCATCGACAAGATGGAAAAATCACAAGAAAGACAAAAACACAAAAGCTATGTGAGCCTAGCTGGACCTATTATACTCATTTCTGTGCCCATATTTGATTCTTGGATTCTAATAGAACACCTTGGCATGATTCACAGTTCAAAATAATCCTTATTTATCTCATGCTAGGCCTTGGTACAGCCGCTCAGTTCATCCACTGTCTGAAAGAAGCCATTTTAGCTCCTCTCCCTTTAAGGCCACCCTCTCTTTAGGCCAACTTTCTGCCTGCCCCTGGCAAACAGAAGGTTTGACCATCAGATTGGTCGGGTTTCTGTGCTCACAGCCACAGCTGTGTGATTGAGATGACCATATTAGGGATATCCCCTCTCCATGACATTACAGAGATCCAAAAATAAAAAGCTGTCTGAAACTGTAACAGTATGCAAATATAATAATTTTTTTTTTTTTTCTAACAGGGGTGAACATGTACCACCATTTCTGCGACTTTGTCAACCTCTATATCTCCCAGCACATTAACAACTCCTTCAGCTCAGATATCAACATTGTCATGTGGGACACGGTGGGTACCTGATGCCTACCACTGCTGTTTTCGTGGTGGGTTTAATCTTCGGTATATATGGATTTCTTAATTTAGTCTATCTGTTTAAGGTTTAAGGTGATATATTGTATGGTTAATGGTATATAAATGTGTTCATCAGATTCTAAACATTTGTTTTCCTACACTATATACCACCCTTAGAGATTAGAGCAAAAGAAGATTATGTCTTATATATTTATGCCACACTTGTATTTGTCTGTCAGATTAAAACACAAGGCTGGATTTTCCTATTGTATTTTTATCCATGGATTTGTAAACGCCTCTTTTAGAGTTAGAGAAAACTGGCAGGGAGACGAAAAGCAGTGACCTTTCATCACAAATTGCAATGCTGCAGGCTGCCAGATAATAGTGTGATAATAGATTTTTGTATAAAAGCAAAACTTCAGAGAATAAAAAAACAGATGACTGACTCTGGTGGTGCTAGAGGCATAATGTAGTTAATTTGGATTTTATTGCTTTGTTTTTTATTTCTGTTGTGACACTGATTGAATCAACGTTTGTTCCTTTTTTCATATGCCTCTCCCAGAGTTTTTATGGTTATGGAGATCTGTTCAGTGAAACATGGAGGGCCTTCTCAGAGTATGACATCATCCATCTGAAGACCTATGACTCAAAAAGAGTAGGTATAATCTCACCTCTGGCAAACCAGGAAGTTTTTAAAAGTTCTGGAAATCATGTCCTGTACATACATAGTTGTCCTAGACAATAATTTTGAAATTGTTGTCTTTTGTTGAGAGCAAACTGTAATCTTGCCAGCTTTCCTTCCTTGCTTTAAATGGACTATATTTATATAGTGCTTCCCCAGTCTTACTAACTGCTCAAAGCACTTTACACTACAATCCACATTCACCCATTCACATACATTTATGTGCTTTCTTTACAGTCTAGCTACATACAGTGCTTTTTCTATAACACACTCACACACTTCGCCGCAGCAACTGTGTTGCTTGTATTTAACCTATTCACATTTTTCTAATATTAAAGTTTGCTCTTTGTAAAATATGCCACTCTGCTGCCAGTAGACGTGTCCATGTTTGCAATTGATCATAAGATCCTAACACAGTCCCTTTTGTATGACTGTGCTTATAGCTAGAATGGAAAACCGTGGCTGTATTTTCAAGTTGATAACCAGCTTTGTTTGACTGCTTAGCAGAATTGCAAATATTGGGTTTAGTGAGGCCAGATAACGAAGGGATAGCCTGGGTATGAAGAGCTTGGTTGGTAGTAGAAGCTCCAAGTCGAGATCACAGATCTGGAAAAAAAAAAAAAAAAAAATTAAGAAAGGGTTTGTAAATGTAAAAATTAAGTTTAAAATGTCCTTTGACTCCTGTTGACTCGAGCTGATATTGGCCAATATTGGCTATTATTGGCCAATATTAGCTATATGCAGATCTGTCAGCATTGGCATTTATAACCGTGATAAATGAATATTTAAAAAGTAAAGAAGAGATGGGAGAAACAGCCTTCACACAGATTATTAGTGCTGTTGCTGCATAGTTTGTCCACCAGAGGGAACACATGTTTGGAACGCCACAAACACATCAACAAGCTGATCACAGCAGAGTCAGGCAGAGTGTAAATGAGTAAATAACTATTTTTATAACTATTTTTAGGGAATGTTAATTGTTAGGAAAATCTGTTTGTGTTTCCTGTGTCTGAAAGAAAAAAAAAATATCGGCTGATATATCGGAATATCTAATTTTTAAAATCACCAAATACTGGTATTGGTATCAGTCTGAAAAATCCTATATTGGTCGGGCTCTAATATCATTGTTATGTCACAAAAAAATGTCCTGTGTTAAAAAGTTGAAACCCTGGGGTGGTTGTGTAGGTTTTTCTGACATGGTAGTCCACGAAAGTGTGAATCTCAAATATGCATGCATGTAGATGTGTGTATCATATCATGGCAATCATTGTTATGCTATATTATATGCTTAGTTCAATTAATGTGTTCCCATTTGTGTGTAGGTGTGTTTCAAAGATGCCTTCTTCTCCCTTCTCCCGAGAATGAGATATGGCCTTTTTTACAACACTCCTCTTGTAAGTTACCCCTCACGTACATATGTGTGTGTGTGCGTGTGAGTGAAACCACTGAGATGTTCTTCATATATGTATTTGCTTTAAGAAAATTGCAGTGTCTTACATTTTCAGAACTGCTTTGTTTGTGTCTCTATCTACATATTTTTTGTTTCAGATTGTATGGCATATATTTTTTTTTAATCATGCATTGGTCTTTCCTAACTCCAAGCACAGTGATATCCGGTTTAGTCGTAAACATGCAGTTTAGATCAAATATTTATGTAATGTATTCAAAGGCTCAGCAAGTGCTTATGTTATTTAAATGATAATTCCAAGGAGATTACTATAAAGAGGATCCCACGTAAATATGTGTTGTCCTGTGGTTCCAGCCTTGAGGTGTGAAATATTGATAGGTCAGCCTCAAGCTGATGCTTTTGATTGCCCCTGCAGCACATCATGTTTATATTCATGTGCTCACATTTACAGCTGCAGCGCAGCAGTGTATATGTGATATTCTAAAACTTGAGAAATGCCTCAGCTCATATGATATTCATTCCAGGGTTATTAGGAAATATGTATACAGTTGTCAATTTCCCAGTGTGTTTAATATACAGTACGTGTTTCTTTTTCTTGCAGTCCAATGCAGTAGTGTGCTAGTATAGCTTAGCTTTTAATTCATTTCAAATCACAGAGTAGATTTAAAAAAATATATTTTTGCATGACTATACACATTCTAGTACGATGTTTGATGTTGAAAAATAACAAAAGTAGTGAAATTGACGCTTTATGTGCTGTGTTGATGGCAGATCTCAGATTGCTACAGTGAAGGGATGTTTAGGGCTTTTTCCCAGCACATCCTGCATCGGCTCAACATCCCACAAGACAAGCCAAAGGTAGGAAGAACATCTTTATGGAAACACATCAGTTACTTTCAGTAATGTTTGTATGGGAAGAACAGAGTCATGAACACCTTTATAATCTAGTATAGTGGTAATAGAATAGAGTAATAAAGGTAGTAACAAATTCGGTTTTAGGAACCTTTCCATAAGGGTATTCTTCAGATGCTGTCAGAGAGGTTATGATACATCTCAGGAACACAGAAAATGGCTGTGTTCGAGTTGTGTGAGAGCCAGTGGGAGCTGAGATGAAAGCAGTAAAATCATTCATCTGTTGGGGGTCTCTAATAAATTCCAAATAACTATTATTTGAATCACAAATATTGCATTTTTATGTAATAAGTAATATTTACGTTAACAAGATAAATAGTCAAAAAAAATTACAAGGACTCCACACCACATAGTGCTCCTGAAACCAGCTAGGAATATTTTTTTTCTGCCACTTGAAAGCTTGTGTGCAACCACTTTTGCATTAACAATAAATGTATTGTTTCTTGACCAAGCCAGGAGCTGACCAGTCAGGGCGGCAGCCTACATTCTTGTCTGTAACAGTAAAAGTTTGAATATATAAGATAAATGTATTGATGTGACTTAGCTCTTTGTCTTGTGGGTAAAATTTGGTTCTTGGTTCTCTCATTGCTGTGGCTTCGGTTTGATTCCCTGACCAGAAATATTTACGCATTCAATAAATAAGGATTCTGCGTAAACTGGATGTCTTTTAATCCTTCTTTCTTGGCTAATGTGTCATTATTTCTCCTCTCATCACCCTAAATTGAAGTATTGTATATTAAGGTTTTTAATTTTCTGTATAGTACTTTTCAGTTACAGCAGATCTGATGCAATAGTTGCTGCCTGTTCAGGCTATGAGCTTAGCCGTCAGAGCAAATAAAACATTTTGGGTAAAGAATGGCCTCCTTGTGAAGGATTTATTGCCCTGGGTTAAGGTAGGTGTCAATTTGTTTAGTCTTTGTCTTTGGCTACTCAGAGAGAGGGATTGCAAGACTTTTGTCTTCTCTGTTGTAAGGGCTAAACTCAAAGACTAACCAGAGCACAAACAAGAACATTTGCCACTGCCCCCCACTAACAGTAGACAGCTACAACGTGTAGACAAAGGTCTGGAAAGTTCTTCATAGAACCAACAGGCGAAACGTGTGAATATGTGGAAGCAAATAACCTTCTGGTATACTTGTCAAGTGAACTTGAATCTTCTACAGCCACTGTCTCACTAATTGTTGTGCTTAGGATTCGCTGCCCTCACTGCTGCAGCCTGGGATTGATTCCCAGTCGGGAATGTCATTTTTCTGAGTACTAGGCTGCAGTTGATTAGCTCAAAAAAAGAGACCTCCTGCTTGCTTTCCCTAACCACTTTTCCTTCATCTCAGGGGAAAATGAGGTCAAGGAAAGGTGTGAAAGAGATTTGAAAGGACTTAGGAAAAGATCGTGTTGCTGCACTTCCACTAGTCTCCTTAATGATGTGATGGACATCTGCTGTGTTGAAACTACAGTTTCCAGAAGGTGGACTACAAAATGCACATCTCACTTCACCCCAACGTGCTCTTACCGTGTTATTTCATGCAGGTCATATAAATGAGAACCACCAGTGAAAAATGTAATTCATAATATAATTGAATATTCTTTATAATATGAATTTAAAGAAAAAAAGAACATATAGCCTATAAAATGAAATAAATGTTTAAATGTTTCTTATTCTTACTTGCTCGAGAGATGATTTGATTCCTCCTCTTTGTAAAGGCTTTCTATGAGCGAAGTAAAATTCCCTCCATCCATCTCTTATAGGCTCTGGAGCCTGTCCCAGCTAACCCAAAGCGAAAGTTAGTTTAAGGATAATTCTAAATAATGGCAATACAACAATGGATATAATAATGCTAATTGAACTGCAGCGAACACACTTTGATCATTTTAATATAGCTCATGATCTTGATATGTCTTTGTTCTTCGTGCAAGGCAACACCTTGACAAGAAGCAGATTTTATTACAGCAGCTTGATGTTCATAGTTCACCTGCGGGTTTAACAGCCTGTTGCTGAAAATTCAAAACATTTCAGCATGTTAATTAACATTTACATGATCTGTGCCATTTTGGATGTTTTGTTGATCATTTTCCTGAATGGTCGGATGGTGTCGCTATGAATAGTGGGATGGCATTGTCTCCTCTCCTTTAATAACTGATCGTCCAGTGTGTCCTGTGTTAAAGGAAGTAATAAAGGAGGCAGTGAACCATATTTCCATAGTATTTGGAGAATTTCAATCAGCTCTTACTTTGGCTGCCACACAGATACCTCTGGATCACCTAACTCAGTTAGGAACCTTCCTAAGCAAATTTAACTGTTTGACCACAGCCCTAGTTTGTTGAAGCAAATAGCACTCATGGAAGCTTTAATGCTTGGCAGTTGAGACTTATGTCTAAGTTATAGATGTGCACTATGCATTTTAATAGGAAATCTTTAGGAACAAGAAAAAGAACCATATTCTTTATTTTCTTTTTACTATTTTTGGGGCTCTTGTTTTTTTGTACTGTGTTTTGTTTGGGTTTTTTCTTCTTTTTTGCTATAATTAGAGAAATGACAGAAAATAACATTCAGAAATATCTCTACCCAGACTCTACAAAAGTCCACGATTTATGCCCTAAACATCCAGGCCTTGACGGCACCTCTGCTCTTGCAGTGACTATCCTCCATCATTGATCGTATAACGTAGGTGTAACATGACCAGGACATTGATTTGTACAGTAGTTGATTGGTTGTTGGATACTGAATGACACTATCCCCACCCCAGCACCCACCCCACCCCAACCTGATGTACTACTTTCTGAAAGAGTACATGCATAACTGTATACTGACAATGCCATGCACTCACCTCCTTATTCATCTCCTTCATCTATAACTCTCCAGACCTTCTCATAAGTGCTTTATGGTGCCATGTTTGAAGTGATTGACTGTATCTTTATGACCAGCAAGGCCTGATAACTTCTTCCTTCCTGTGAAGCAGCTCATTGGGTATTCATATCCTTCACTGGAAATATGCTAAGAGGCTTTTCAGCGAGACATGGGGCTGTGGGCGATAGCAGGCTGGCGACTGAATGAGAGGTCTTCCCGGCCCTGACCCTCTTCCCAGCTCTCCCTTTCATCCCTAGATTAATGGCATCAGCCAGAAACTCACGCTGCTCTCCTTTATTGGGTCCTATTCATTTTCTACCACCATCCCACTCCTTCTATCTCACCTCATCATAATTTGCTGTCTTCCGGTTAAACTCAGAATAGTGATTTTTTTTTTAATGCTCTTTAAAATATTTTTGAATTAGAAGAGGAGAAATTGGGTCTGTAGTGATTGTATAAATAATTACTGCATCTGCTATGGTGTTGTAGTTTGGTTTATTTTGTTTAGGTGATTTCACCAGTTCAAAGTTCCTGTAATTATTTCGATTTAAGGATAGTGAAGGTATGATCCTTATTGTTTTATTCCATATGTTATAGATGGTGACCCCTCCAAGAGTCTAAATGCTCTTTCTGAACACAAGATGGCAGTAGGAGACTAACAAAGAAAATAACTGTGAAATGACTGTATGAATTAATAAGATTATATCAGAAAAAAACTCTTATTGTCTCTAAGGAGTCTAAATGTGATTTTAGATGATTTAGACTGTCCGCTGTGCAGTATGTACCTTAATTTGTATGAGCATCATGTTTTCCCAGTTGCCTATCTTTTCTGTCCTTGGCTGATTGTTTATTGGGTGCGTTGCTGTTTCCAGGAGGGGTGTGTTCGTGTCACCCTGCTTGCACGCAGCACAGAATACAGAAGGATACTAAACCAAGTGGAGGTGAGTCCGGCACCACCGTCCCTATCTCTTTCTGCCTCTTTCTTCCTTGTGCCTGTTCTTCACTCTGCAGGACAGGTGGCACAGAGCTCTCCTGTTCTCTACCACCTGTCCTCCTTTACCTTTCTCTCTGTCTTTTCTCTTTCTCTTTTGTATTTCTTTCTTTACTTTATACAACTCTCCCACTCCCTCACACCTCCTCCTCCTTCCACCATCGATTTACTGCCCACCTCTGTTAAGTGCCTATTTAAAATCTTATTTGTTATAAAGAGTATGAGTAAAAAAGGCTTGTGATTTATATTGTCACTGTCTATATTTGTTTGCTGTCTCATTGATCACAGAACCTGTTCCTTTGTTGTTGTTACAGCTGGTAAATGCCCTCAAGACTGTGCCTTTACTGGAGGTCAATGTAGTAGACTACAAATACAAGTGAGTTATAGAGTGCTTGCTACATGCCTGAGGGAGCCTTTCAGTGCTGCTTAGCATTGGTCGCCACACATTCTTAAACAGCTGCGTATAAGAATAAAGAAATTGTTTACATTGTCACAATGAAAATGACTGATGTGTAACTCATTGTCTGTCTTTCAGGGACGTTCCCTTTCTAGAGCAGTTGAGGATCACCCACAACTCTGACATCTTTATAGGGATGCACGGGGCTGGTCTCACCCACCTCCTCTTCCTCCCTGACTGGGCTGTCATCTTTGAGCTGTGAGTGACATTGTCTGTGTGTGTGTCGCCTATATATGTGTGTGTGTGTGTGTGTGTGTGTGAGTGAGTAAAAGCCAGGTGGAGCACAGGCGCAGGGAGAGCAATTTGTTTGGCAGTGTGCTCTGTCCAAAGTACCCCTTAGCCACTTTGTGTATGACGGTGAAATACTGCCTAATTAACCAGACCCTCATCACACCTGGCAATCTTCAGCAAAGGAGCTGCTTGGAATGTGTGTGTGTGTGTGTGTGTGTGTGTGTGTGTGTGCGTGGAAGCAGAGGGAGAGGTCGGTGTAGATTTTGGAGAGTAACACAAAGGAAGAACCTCTGTGTTCACTGAGAGAGAGAGAGAGAGAGAGAGAGAGAGAAATTGAGCTAGAATGAGGGAAAGAGAGGTAGATCGAGGAGAGCAAGAGATAAAGTGTCTGCATCTGTCCCTCCTAGATATAACTGTCAGGATGAGAGCTGCTATCGAGATTTGGCTCGGCTGCGGGGCATTCGATACGTGACTTGGCAGAAAATGGACAAAGTGCTCCCACAGGACAAGGTAGGGGAAACTCCTGTATACTCCATTAGCTTCCCAGTACCTCAGCAGCAGCTTTCTTAATTCATCTCACCTGTATCATATAATTATACACACACTTAACCTCACATGTACACACTGAATTATCTGCAGTTACTGGTACAATAGAACAAATGTAAAGGCTTCTTTTCTTATGTCTTTGTCCTCTTCCTGTAACTGTGAGGACAGCCTGACAAGACAAACACACACTCCAGCGCTCTTATATTGTGTTTCTCCTGTGCTTTTGTGTTTCACACATCTTCTCTAATGCTTCTGTCAGGGTCACCATCCCACCCTTGGGGACCATCCAAAGTTTACCAACTACTCCTTTGATGTGGAGGAGTTCATGCGCCTTGTGCTGGAGGCAGCCAATTATGTCACGAACCATCCCAAATGGCAGCGCCGTGTCCTTCATGATGAACTCTAAAGTGTCTGTGAGTGGAATGAGGGGGGACACAGACATCTGGCTGCTGAAGAACTTTAAACTTTAACCTGCCTTTTTTCTGTGATGAAAAAAAACCTCTTCACACTGGCAGAGTAATCGTTAAGTTATCTTGAAAAGTTACCTCATTTACCAGTGAATCACAATGGTGTGGTGGGGTTTTTGTCACCTCCTGTCTGCTACATTGACAGGTCCGGATGAATGAAAACAGGATGGTGGACAGCTCGAGTTTGAATAGCTTTCACTAGCTCTATTAGTGTCAAATCAGTTAAAGGACTGGGCGTGTGCAGTCGAACCATCTGGAGAGCAATAAGATGTGTCCTATGTTTCTTCATTACCTCCCTGCGTCTGCTTCATTCCACGTCGCCAAAGTTAGCAAATGAGCAGCTGTTACGACATTCCTTCACATACGACATCTTGTCCCATTTGATCAGTGTCACATTGATGGGAGACTCTAGAGTTGTTGACAATCACACTAGAGTTTCTGAGCACATCCAGCATAAACCAGTCTAATATAGTGAGAAGTATTAACATGCTGGATTCACACATCCAGTTGTAGTCTGACATTTTGAAATCAATGGTTTTAAGTTACACTCTCATCACAAATACATAGAAGTCTAAACAATAAGAGACAGAATGTGAGTCACTCGTACTGCTGTGATGTATTTTCTGTTATGTCAGTATTAATGTTTATATGTTTAAATACAGGAATACCTTTTAGCACAATAACAGTGCATACTGTAAAAGAGGCATTCATGCGTGTGTATATAAAACTCAACACTCCAAACATAATGATAAAGATTGTTTCTGTTCTTGGCTGAAAAGCAAAAATATTTATCTGGCTTTGTGGACCTATTTTTTGCTGTTGGATCTTATTTAAATTTTACCCATTTTTTTTTTAACATTTGTCACATTTATTTAAAAAATAAGTGGTGCTGATTTGATGGAATACCTTTTGACGCCGATGCCTGTTTTATTATAACTTCCTTTTTACCAAAGGAAATGTCAGTGTCGTTATGGTCAAATTATGAGAGTGTTGCTATTATCTGTTATCTTTCCCAGACACTTCTGAATGCTGTTAGCTTTATATTTTATAATAAATTTGTCTGAAAGGGAATGAGCACAATTTGCATGCAGTCTGGTGCTATGCACAGGAGTATTTCGAGCGATCAGAAGATCATTTTCATATTTCTTGGCCTCTCTGTAAGCCTGATGTTTTATTTATCGATGAGACCGTGTTGGACTGAGTCAGACACTTTTGGTTGGGGCTTTCCTAGTCTCAGACGATTTCATATTCAAGAGCCATGTAATATTTTGAAATAAATAATTCTAAAAAAAATGCTGAAGCATGTCTTTGTGTCCATTCAGGCCGTATTAGGCATCAGAGATTTAATTCATCTTAATTTAATCAATCATCTTTTGAAGTCTGACCTTGGAGGGAAAAACTGAAGCCTCCTTCTTGCCAGTTCTTGCTGATGCCAGACAGCTCTTTGCTGTGGGTTTCATTATTTTAGTGAGTTCACGTCTAAGGAGGGAAAGGGCTCTTCGCAAAAGGGCACATGCTCAGTTTTTACTGTCACTATAATAAATCTGGATGACCTCAAAAGCTACCCGAGTTACCCGTGACGCATCGTGGCCACATGGGGGCAGTACAACACCACACAT
The DNA here is from genome assembly GCA_015106735.1 of Paratilapia polleni. Lineage (NCBI taxonomy): Eukaryota > Metazoa > Chordata > Actinopteri > Cichliformes > Cichlidae > Paratilapia > Paratilapia polleni. The sequence goes on along the minus strand of VUQI01063342.1, from coordinate 33,388 downwards.
GAGGCCAAATCGTCACCCTGCGCTGTTTGATCGTTCCTGACAGACTTGGTTCAACGGTGTAGACACTGAGAATAATTTATTCACAAACATACCCAGTGGGTCACAAGGAGACAATATTTGTTCAAAAGCGTTTGCTTCAATATACCAGGTTTGCTGTCAGCAGTCGTGCTCCTGCGTGTTCTTTTCGGATGTTGTGTCTGAACTTTCAGAGTATTGACAGACACCGGGCCTGTCTGGGATGGACACTATTTATGGCCCTGCTCGGGTTACTGCCAGTGACCTCGTAAAGAAATGAAGACTCTCTGTACGGGGGGAATCAAAAGCAGAGGAACCAGGATGTCTGTTTTCATTAACCTTCATGACCGCTGCGAATCGATGCCTAAGTCATGCTTTTTAGCGCAAAACCGACCATAGTGTATTCAAAATGGAACGTCTGAGTGGAAGAGAAGACACACCTAATCACTCAAGCCACATTTCAACTGAGAGGATGAAGCATGAGGTAAACTGTAAAAACAAGTGTATGAAACTTTCCTTGTGTGTGCTGGGGTTTGTGCGCACACTGCAATATGTGTTTCATTTGCCACTAGGGCTCAGCGTATGGCCGCTGTTGGGGACACAAGCTACTTTCTCTTACCTGGCAGGTCCTACCTTTTCTGCCTCAGGCTTCAGTTCGGGGTCCCAAGGAAGTTTACCATTAGAGTTTTTCAAAAGAGCTGCTGTTGTAACCTTATTCCGTCGTGTAATCCGTCCCAAAATGATGCTTTCCCCGAGAAATGGTGAATAAACTTTTCTTCTTAATGAGAATGAAGAAGGGCTTCATGGAGTCAGGACAGAAAGAGCGATTTTAAATGAAGACTGCGGTTTAATCACTGATGGCTGAAGCTCCAAGTAAACTCACTGGATCGTGTCTGAGCCATCATTCCTTCATTCTTTCATACAGCCATTTCTTGTTGTAATTTATAACACGATCATTAGCATAATCTAATATATCTCAAAAGACAAACATTTCTCACGATGAACTCAGACAAATCAATTATAGCCCGCTCATCTTACCATGGCCACTTTTTCCAGGCGTGCCCACACCAGAAAAAAACAGTGCCTTTCAGCAGGATTGTTGCAGGAATATCGATCTAGCAGTAAGAAATATTCCTCAAGTTATGAACAGACATTTCCTTAATGTTTTTCTCCCCTGTGTGGCGGTTACTGGGGGAATAATTCCAAATGGTATCCTATAACCCTGTTCTCACTTACATGACATGCCAAGAGGCCTTCAGCATATACTCTTACTTTTTCCACAATGCCGCAATATAAAAGGACAATTCTGCGACCTTTAACATGTCATTTCTGCTTAAACACTGAAAGAATTGTTTTTTTTTTTTCTTTTTCTAAAAAAGAAAACTGGGGACTTTTAAAACAACTCTAAATGTAACAGGAGGTAAAACGCAATTAAATTAAATTTCTCACCATTCAGCGCTGTCCAGAAAAGTGGTCAGGTCACATGATGCAGTTTGCTCTTATGCTATCTGACCCCTCTGACGAACGATAGATGAGATAAGTGCTGCGGGCTGTTGCATCCATTAGCTGCCTCACTTTAAGATAAAAGGCCTCCGATCCCCACTGGGACACACAGGTTCAGGACTGTAGATACAATCGCTTGCCGCTCCAAACAGGATATAGTATCAACTTTTTTCCCCTTTACTTACCATTTACAGAGTTAAACCACTTTTATCTGCAGAGTGAATTAGCTGCTTGACAGCAAAGTAAACGCACAGAAAAGCCCGGTGACAGAACAGTCTGGAGCTGTCCAACGCACTGAATTTGTATGCAGCGCGTCTGGCGCTGTCCGTGGTGCTGAAACTAGGATGCTTACTTCGGTTTAATGTTTTTTATCTGGATCCTGCGAGTAAAGTCCTGCGTGTACCTCACTCCCGGCAAACCTACATCAGTGTCTAATCTGTTCTCAGTTCAAAGCCAGACAGATCGATTTGTAATAGATTAAAGCAAAGATTAATCAGTTCAAAGCAACATACTGGACTTTTTGCTGCATAGGTGGCAAAAATGGTCCAAAGGTGCTCAGGGCAGTTTCAGATAAGGATGCTTGAAATTACCTATGCTCCTTGTTGTGGTTCCTTTCACGGCGCATGGCTCCTTTCTTTTCTTTTATTTATTTATTTATTTATTTATTTATTTTTTTTAGATAAAATAAAGGTATATCATAAACTCCCCCATCCCCTAAAAACATCCTCAACTGACACTGGGTCCACCTTGTCGCGCAGCAATGCTGGCAACAAGAAGACAAGGAAGACATCTGAGTCTATCGGATATTCCTTACTTTAGGTCGTTAGCAGGCATCGACCTCCACCAAGTCTTAACGACTGCAAATACAGCGCAAAGCAATCAATCGCCATCAACACACTAGAATATTCTAGGGATGGAATAATTGATAGGCTGTCTCCTGGTGCGTAACGGA